>JAYEVF010000060.1:0-240231 GCA_036346355.1 Rhipidocladum racemiflorum
ACTAACAATTCGATCTACGATAGAAAAGGTAAGCACTTTTTCCCCACAAGGGGTTAATAGTTCTTTCTGATGGCTTTAACCACATACCACAAACCACACCCTCTGATTATGAACAAAAGTGGTGACCTAAACCCTTCTAATTCACAAACCCCACTTCCTTATCACCACAACAAAGCACAACTCAATCTTTTATCTCATAAATATAGCAACATGCATTATCAAATGAAGACATTTTACATCGAAGCTTAAATACAACATTTAAGCATAAAAACGAGCACCATAATTCTTTCTCGACCGTGTATCCATTGTAAAGTTAAATTTTGGATTAGTTATACCACTTTTGCAAGTTTTAATGTTGCTATTCTATGACAAAATTTTAGTTAACACCTAAGCTACAAGTTTCTAAGTTATTCCACATCACATTTTTAGTTGTACCCTATAGCATGACACTAAAATACACATTCCAATCACGCTACAGATACTAATCAGTAATACCCTAAGATGCGGGACTTACAACCTGCTCGATACTAATCAGAATAACACCCCGCATCTAGCATGCCTCAATGTTACTCAAACATAGGCTAAAATAACATCTAAATATATAAATTAAGGCGTAAATTACAGTAAATGAGCAAATGCTAAAACCGAAATTCCGGCAAAGATCTCCTTTGTTTTAACATGAACTGAAGGAACATCAACAGCATAGAAATATATGGTAAATATAAGAGGCATTCAAAACAGCAATACTCAGTTACATGACAGCAATATGGGTCTAATCCCAAGCATTCAATGTCTCCATGAGCCAAACAAACAATAAGAATCTTATATCGCAAAATCAAACCATAAATCAATATGCATCATACTTAATGTATTATCAAGACTCCAATTCAGTGATTGTGGGAACAATTGATTTGACGCTACGTGTAGAAGTGTGACTAATTCCCTTCCCGCATGCTTCATCTCATGGTACCTAAAACAACAAGAAAGCACAAGCGTGAGTTCAACACTCAAGAAGCATATGGGGAATGACCCAGAATATTTGGTGAAGCAAGTAAATGATAATATTCCCTTATTTTTGGTGGATTATATTCTCAGATGATTAAAAGGTGATGTTGTGAAGTATTCTCGGTGGTTTAGTGGATGATTTTGTGAAATATGAGTCTACGCGATAACCATTTATGTGGATTTATGAATCAATGTAGAATATGTGTGATTTGTTTAGATTAATCTGATGTCACTATGTATGATGATCATTATAAGTCGAGGAATTAATAAAGTCTTGGTTTTCTGGGAGTCCTTGTTAAAGGATGTCTTGGAGATGTAGATTATGTGAATTATCTACGTGGGGTGGATGCAAGTAGGATTACAAAATTAATCGATGTATGTGTGACACTACGCTTTTGGTGTGACATTACAAATTGCCGAAATTAGAGAAGAAAATCTTACGGCTTTTGAGGTTTACCTTCACATTTTTGGGCCTTTTGAAGCGTCATGGCGTAGACACCATCGGAGTGTGCGAACCTTATTTTAACGTGCATGATAAGGTTAATAACAATATGAGATGTGGAATTAAGGTTAAAACTACTTATAGGATATGGAGGTTAATAGCTTTTCCGGGCCGCTTTCCTGGGGTTTTAGGCCTTCCCGGGAGTTTGGGCCTTGGTGGGCTTTGTAGTGGGATGGGAAGTAAGGTCTCCGTGAACGGACTAGGTGCTTAGGTGTGGGGGGCTGGTAAAGGGCCCCACCAGCCCTTGGGACATCCACCTCCCTGCCCCATCGCCCCCTAACCCTAGCCCGCCAACCCCTTACCCTCCTCCCTCCACCTCCCTGGCCAGCCCCATGCTCTGTGCCACCATGGCGCCCCCCAGTTGCTCCCCATTGCACACCACACCTCTCCTCCACCCCCTTTCTGCCTGAGGTGATGACCTCCCCACCCACTGCATCCTCATGGATCCATCCAGGCGAGGAGCGGAAGCTTATGAGCGAGGTGCGAAGTCAGGTGCGAGCGAGCGAGCGAGGAGCCAGGAGCCAGGAGATCGATTGGAGTTTTCGTAAGGCGTCGGGCAAAGGTATGATCAAGTGAGGATCCTCTGGGATGAGCTAGGTACTGTTATTAGGGAGTTTATCAAGCTTTTTGGATCAATTGGAGGCGCTGGATTTGAGCTAATTTTGGGTTAGATCTAGATGTTTGCCACGTTTCTGGATTCCAAGAGCAAGATTAGGAGGGACCCAGGAGTTAGGAAGCAGGCTTTTTATCGCCAATTTAGAGTTGGAATCTGGTCGTATGAACTTCTAGGAAGTTGTAGATAATTTCTTTATATTTCAGTGCATATAAAGAAATTGAAATTCCGCCAAGCTGCTTTGGAAGTTATGGCTGTTTTAACGAGCGCTGTCAAATCTGTGACAGAGATTGAGACAGCGTTCTGTGTTCAACGTTAGATTAAACAACCTTAGAGTCAGAATCAGTCTTTCCACTATAACTAGAAAAAAGTTGGGAAATTTCCTAAGCTTCAGCGACGGTGTGCTCGATTTAATCGATTTGAGTCCCAGAACTCAAGTTATGTCGCTTTGCACAAGGCTGCTGTCCCGCCGGGACAGAAACCTCTGTTTTTAGGTTTTTGGGGTAGTGAGTGGGCAATGCTTCGGAGTGAGTTGAGAGGATTTGTGTACTGTTTTGTGAGCATTATTGAGGGAGTGTGTGATGCCTATGTGCAGGTGGTGTGACACCGAGTGCCCCCCATCTTCTCGCCAATTTAATGCCGCTTCTTCATGTGTTGAGGCAGAGTGTGTTTGCTAATGTATAGCGGATTGTAGGTTGCTTGTTGATATTGGATGAAAAGATTGAATACTTGCTATGATCACTTGCGCTTGCTTGCTGTTTTCCAATGATATATTGAGCCCTATGATTATCTCATGATATGATGCTATGTGTTTATACCTATCATGATTCGATGCCATGTGTCTATATTGTGTCATCGCAGTAAGAGGCCATATGTTTATGTACAAATGAGATATGATAATTGGCATAGTTGCATACATGACATGAGATGAGGCGAGGAGCGGTGAGAAAGTCATAACTAATCCGAGAAGAGTCGGTGAGAAAGTTATGGACTATTCCTAGACGCTTCATTAGAAGTAAGACCTGACATCGTGATTCCATTCACGTGGTAGAGTGGAAGCAGAGATAGGCACCCTCGGAAATGCTTCGGGATGGAAGGGGAGAATGGTGCACACTGACGGGTGTGTACTCAACCATAACAGTATGAGTTTCAAGGAGATATGAGCATAACATTGCATTTGCAATACATATTTAATGATGATGATGTTGTTATGTGCTCAAGTATGAGATGTTATATGTGATGTAAGGTATTATTGTTCCTTGTATAAATGATCTTGTTTGTCCATTACAATATGCTTGCTGAGTTTTGAACTCACGCTTGTGTTTATATGTTGTTTTTAGGAGTACTTTGAGATCGGCATGCGGGGAAAAGGGTCTAGCTACACTCTTCACATACACGGTAGCTCCATCCATCATAGTCCATAATTAATCACTTTGGAGACATGATATTAAGAGTTGTGCCTTAAACTTAATGTATGGTTTAATTTAGCATGCTAGTGATTCTGTATTTGCTTAGTTATAGTTTATGAAGTAGTTGAGCCGTAGGTATTTTTGGCGTAATTTGATGTTATGTCCATTTATGTTGATGTTTCTAGATGTCGTGTGCTATGATATATCTTGCCATGATATTGATTTTGTGTTAATTCATGGAAAAGCGACAAGGAGATGCTGCTTTAGATATCGGCTTTTTTTAGCATATATGTACCTTTGCTGGAATTTGTATGTTTAAATGTGGTATTTAGTTGTTAAGCTTTAGCTTATGTTTGGTAGCATCTCGGGCATTTTAAAATGCCGAAGGTGTCTGATAAAGTATGGATGATGGGTAATCGATAATGAGAATCTATATTTTTGAGGGAGATTGTTTCCTATATCCAATGATAATAATAGCTTGGTATCGATTTTGGAGTTATGATGGCATGTTGTATCAACTTTTCATGGTGAAAGTGCAACCATATTAGATTGGATTATTCTTTGATTAACAAATTATGGCCATACAGAAGAGATTATTGGAGATTATAAAAAAATGATTATAGGGATTGTACTTCAAACCTCGAGCTTTGTATTTTTATAAAATAAACTATTGGTGGAATAGAATAGTACTCTTAAAGAGAAGTGCTTAGCCTTGCTTATCAGGTCGGTCTTCACCTTTTGGGTGGGAATTTCAATTAGCTCTTGGAAAAACTTGGATTGGAAGATTATAGGCAAGGAGTATTGCCAATGGTTTACAAAATAAAAATAAAATGAAAAATAAGTTTTGGACCTGAGAGGCTGAATTGGTTTGTCCGGTGGGCGCGAGGGAGTGCTAGCTTTCATTGCGCAAGTACCGCCCCAAGTCAATGCTAAGGACCGACGCTTATGACTGTCTCCATTCTAAGCTATAACCGCACAACCACATGTCAAAGTGGGCATTCGACTGGCTAACTAATTTGTAGAAACTCGACTTAGACTCGTCACCAATTTCGGTGGAATGTGAGAGCCGAGGAGGAGGCATTGTTGCTTTGTTGTTTTTTCGTCACCACAGGCGCTAAGAGAAGGGGCTGCAGATCGACGGATGGAACCCTAACAAATGATCTGAAACCAATCGCCAGGTGGAGTCAGGTTAGGCGTATACATTATAAAGGCAGCCTTGCTCATGATATCCCTGGCCTATGGCACACCTAAGGAAGTGTGCTAATAGCTTGGCATTAAGGGAATATCATGTCTTGTGGGTAAGCAAGATTGTACACCTCTTCGTGAGTTAAAACTATTCGAATAGCCGTGCGCTACGGTCAAAGGCAAAGCTATGCTCGAATGCTTTCATACTTGGTAGACTTTGGTTTTGGTTTCAAACTGAAAGCAATGGTTTGTTTTGGGATCCGGTGAGCTAGTTAGAACTCTCAAAGCGTGTGTCTGGCCAAGTTAAAGCCCGGTAGGTGGGAAAGAACTCGATTTTTGTGGTATGGTGATGCTTAGAGCCATGTGAATGGATTGAACCTTGATCTTGCTTGAGATGTGGCGGATAGAGCACTCAGTATATTAGTGAATGGTGGTTAGAACGCTTTCACTATAAAATTACATAATTCAATTATTAAAAAGAATTGCTCAAATATGCTTTTGTAGAAAATTATTAACAAGTATGGATTTAGATGAAATCTTGGCTTTATGCAAAAGAACCACATTAAGCCATCTTTGGATAAGCCTACATTGTGCATAATTTCCTGTGACTTGCTTCGAGTACTTTATGTAATCACGCGTTGCTATCATTCTAATCATATCTCGAAGTGAAAAGAAGGTATCGCCACAGGATTTCAATCGACTGAGGGCGTGCTCACGCTCGATTGCCTGCGTGGGCATTTGGATGGAGTCGACATTGGTGTTTTCAATTACCGCACGCTTGTTCAGAGATTGCTGTTCAAACTGCTCAATTCCGTAAGTAATGGTAAACCTTGACCTTGGCAGCGTCTTTTGCTTTTTTATTTGGTATTATTCTTATTTAATTATTTGTATTCGTGATATAGGTTGTTGATTCATCACTTTTGAATGTGTGTACTAGCTACCGATCCGGGACTAGTACAGTAAATGACACCTGAAGGACCCTGATAAGCCGATCCGGGGCCCACACTTGCTATGCTTTAATGATTGCCAACATGATATGATGAAAGTATTAAGCTTATTATGTTATGATGCTTTATGTGTTAATGTGTACAAGTTAATTATGATGTTGGCATGTTTGCATACATGGCATGATACCATGGCTCAGGCGGTGAGAAAGTCATAATCTAGTCCGGGAAGGTCTGGTGAGAAAGTTATATGACTATTCCTGAGAGCCAATGAGTAAGTCACTACATCGTGATTCCATCCAATCGCTAGTGTTTTTGGGAAAGCGCAGGAGTAGGCACCCTCCATCTCCTGGGATGGAAGGGGAGAGGGTGCACACCGACGGGTGTGTACTCAACCATACCTGCATTATGAGTTTCCAAGGAGACATGAGCATAGCATCGCATTGCATACATAATGATGATGATAATGATATGTGATCATGAATGAGATGATTTACATGATGTGATTTATTATAGCCATGTAATTGTTCTTTTGTACCATTGCAATATGCTTGCTGAGTGTTGAACTCACGCTTGTGTTTTCTTGTTGTTTTAGGTACCATGAGACCAGCATGCGGGGAGGGGAATAGTCACACTTCTACACGTAGTTTCACTCATTCGTCTCACAAGTCATTCAATTGGGTTTTGATAATAAACTAAGTGTGATGCTTATTGTTTTATGGTTTTAACTTATGCTATGAGAGTCTTATTGTTCGCTTGGCGCATGGAGACATTGAATGCTTGGGAATTAGACTTATATTGTTGTCAAGTCTTTAATTATTGCTATTTTAGTTGTCTCTCATATTGCCTTATATTGCTATGCTATTGTGTTTCCTTCAATTCATGTTAAAACAAAGGAGATGTCAAAATGTCGGTTTTTAGCATTAGTGCCTTTGCTGTAATTTACTTGATTTTGTGGTATTTAGAGGTTGCTTAGTCTATGTTTGGTAGTATTCGGGCATATTAAATGCCGGGGTGTTACACGATCAGTACATGTGCTGATCTATTCATCATTGTCCTATACAATGATACCCGATCAGAGATACTTACAGAATTATATCAATGAGTAAAGAGTTTCATAAGCAAATCACATACTTGCTGATCAATATAATGATATATATTCATTGGACCAATAATCATATTATTATTCATAAATATAGTCATGCTAGAATTATCTATATGACTGCCTCAAGGGCATAACACTAACACTAGTATGGGATAGCCTTGACTTAGTAAATTGGAAAGGATTTGACCTTGCCATTAGGGAGGCGGAAGAGTGTGGACACATTTGTGGTAGCGATGTATTCTAACGACTCCCTCGTCGAGGCGTCGAGGTGGGAGTTTGCCCAATACAACAGTGAATGCCTTGCTACGGGGAGGGCTAGGGCGATGTGTCGTGGAAACATCGTGTGGCCGAGGCGCCTCTGTGGCCGTAGCAAGGAACACACATTACCGGGCTGGTGCAAGGGGTAAACCTGACCTTTTTGAAAATCCCGTCACGGTCTAGCAAAACAGATACGATGAGTATCGCATGGCATGGATAACATGATTGCTAGATGTGTCATGTGGGTAAAGTGTACAATCTCTGCAGAGCATTAAACCTAATCGATTAGCCATGCTCATGGTCATGAGAAGCTTGGGAAGTACTATCAAGTATAGAGTTTTGGGATTGGTTTCGGTTTCGGTTTGGTTCTGGTTTGGTTTCAGAAAAATGGAATGGGTTGGAAACTCGGTCTGGTTATGGTTTCGGTTCGGTGTAGTGAGTTGGAAATTGGGTCATACTTTGGAATGATTGGATAAATGGGTTGTGTATTGGAATGGATGGATGGTTGGTTTATGGCTCAACAGTTATGTTTATTGATTGTATTGAAATGTTCACTTTACAATTGCTTTACAAATTCGAATGATTCGAATCTATTATGTTGTGCAAATAAATCTGCTTTGTGCTCAAATGCAGGACTTAGTGTAGAAAAGCTGCACCCTTTGTTTTAGCCTGGCTTCGATATTATCATTTCCATACACTAAAGTCTTGCGAGTACATGCGTGTACTCAACGTTTGCTCTCATGAATTTTGGCTAGAAGAAGAAGGTAATGAAGAAGATCTCAACGAGTCGCAGCACGCTTCAGAGTCCGACGATTTCATTGAGGGTTAACTGGGTTCTTTCCAAGTCAGTTGCCTGTGGGTGTTGGGGCACACTGCAGTATTTCTGTTGAACTTCCGCTGTAATCGAATTCCTTTTGGGTTGTATTTGGCTAGTCAGCCGTAATCTATAAATTAAAGTAGATGTAACAGCTTTACCCTTCAGATGTAAATTAATTACATATGTATGGTTGTGATGCATCTCGAATGAAAAATGTGTGGGTGCTAGGCTGCTGATCCAGGGAACTAGCACTAGACGCACGGTTGCGGGAAGCTCGAATTGGTTTCAATTGGTTGGCATGAGCACTTGAGTCGAGCGCTTGCGTTTCCGATCAATTGGCCTCAATCAGAAGTATGGTTTTAGTTAAGCATTTGAAAATTCTTGCGGGTTGTGTTACTTACTAGTCCGGCGCCAATAGTAAGGATCTGAATTCACTAATCTAATAACGGAGCTCTACGGACTTTCCTGCTCACCTAGTCGATCAACGCATCATTAGTTACCATTCATCCAAAAAGTAGTAACCGATGACATCCTTGGCTATACTTGGAATATTTTGAGCAAAGTGATGCATCGTGAAGTTTGATGTGGTGTATTTCATGATGATGGCTTCATCGGCCCATGAGTGGCAAATCCTTTTATTTATCTCCTACATCATGAGGTTTGTTAAAAGGATAACTAAGAATAGTGGAGGATGTGTTTATGCTCATAAGCAATACAAGCCTCGTGAAGCTTGTCCTCAAGTTTTGGGACATATAGCTCAGCAGCACCAACACTAGCAGTTGGATGTGCCTCAAGCGCCTGCTCATGCTATCCCTCAGGATGCTTTTGTATCTAGCTTGGATAGTCTCCACTCTAATATGATGGCTCAATTATGCAGGATCATGGACATATTTGATCGGGAGCATCAGTATCGGGTTGAGATTATAGCCTTGCTTGACCAGACTCGACAAATGGAGGAGGTCATTGGTAGTTGTGTGGATATTGTTAGTGCTTCGTTTTCTCAATCTGGTGCTCCACCTCTTGCCACCTATCGTCATCGTGTTCGTGGACATGGCTAATCCCTTCGACTCTTCCTTCCTAGATTTGTCTTGTTTTTTATTCTTTTGGTACTTGAATCCAAAGGGGGAGAAGTAAAAGGAGGGAGTAGTAGTGGTGAACTGGTTTAGTTAGTTTGGCTTAGTTGGGTTTTAGCTTATGTACTTCTTTTATGTTATCCTTTTATAAGCTAATTAACCCTAATTATTTTGTTGCTTTTGGTACTTTCTTGCGTATCCTGAATGGTTGATGGTTGTAATGAATGTTTAAGCTTGGATGTTTAATGCATCTCTTGGGATCCTATTTGAGCATTTGTTGTTTTTATTGCTTCTTGTTGTATATATGCATTCTCTTTCTATATTATGTTTCCTCATATCCAAATATATATTTAGAACTCTGCCAACATATCCAAAAATTCCACATATATGTAAAACTCCAACTCATTATCATCTCGCACATATTTAGGGGGAGCTTCAACTATATATTGTGCTTTAAAAGGAATTTTAGTCAAAATCATTTTTTACTTTCCTCTCAAGGAAGTAAAATGCTATTTAAAGTTAAAAAAATTCCCTTGAGAATACAACTTGCTTAAACTTGTAGTGTACTCGAGAAAAAAATTCAATTCATTATTTATGAGAAGGTTGTCATCAATTACCAAAAGGGGGGAGATTGAAGCATCTAGGCCCCTATCTCCGATTTGTTTTGATAATTAATGACAATTAATGTATAAGGACTAACAATTTGGTTTAAGTGTGCAAAAGTAGGTTGCTCCTTGCAAATGAATATGAAAAGTAAAATACTCAAGGTTAAAATGAAGTCAAGCTCAAGATCAACGTATAAGAGATTTAAGGACCTTTTCATAGCTTTTGTCAATCTTGTTGTTTGGAGACAGGTAGGGTCACAAGATTAGGCACCATATTATCAAGAAGGATCTTTGGTTAGTAGCTTGATGAAAAAAAATCAAGAATGATGGCTCAAATTCTTGCTCATACTTACTCATTTGCATACCTCAAAAAAATCTTGAGAATTTATGTAACACCCCGGCATCTAGTATGCCTGGATATCACCAACATAGCAAGAATAGGAACTAAATACCACAATTAAGAATAAATTGCAGCAAGGGTGTAAATGCTTGAAACGAAATTTCGGCAGCATATACTTTGTTTTTCCATAGATTTCAGCATCAATAATCATAACATGGCAAGATAGCATAATAGAGAACAATTCTAACATGATAGCTAAGGATTTCATCAACCATTCAAGTTCCATCACATACTTTACCCATCACATAAACCAATTAAGAATAAACATTGAATCATGGGCATCGGCAGGGGCAATTAACCATTATAACATTGAGCCTAATGACCAGCATAATTTAGGGAAACGTTTGGTGGTGTTTATTTGAATGAAGTTATGTGTGGATGTGCATCTAGCTCCCTTTCCCACATGTTGAACTCAAGGTACCTAAAAAAACATCAAACAACAAGCGGGAATTCATCACTCAGCAAAGTGTATTGCAATGGATTAGAGCATCAACATTAATCAATAGCATCATTATTACATATCATAACACATCGTCATAAGCATCTCATAGTACAACTTCATAAACATCTCATAATCATCTCCATGAACATCTCATAATCATCTTCATTCATGCAATGCAATGCGATGCGATGCACATGTCTCTTTGAAGCACATACCGGTATTGCCGAGTGCACACCCATCGGCGTGCACCCTCTTTCCCCTTCCATCTCGTAGATGGAGGAGTGCATACTCCTCGCCTCCATTTACAAATGTGGATGGAATCACGAGGTAGAGTCTTATTCAATGGCACTCGGATTAGTCATAACTTTCACCGACCAAGTTCTTATGCCATGTATGCAAACATGTCATAAACATAAACAACTTGCACATAAACCCAACTAAACATTGCATAGCCTCATAATAAACCATTTTCATCATATCGCAAGTAAGAGTCAATCATGGCATCATATCATAAAGCATGTGTAAACCATCTCATTTTCAAATATTACGGCTCCCCAAGCCGCAACCACTACAATACACTTGTCTTAACCCTTCGGAACGATGTGGCGAGATGATGATGCCACTCCTAGGGTCACACCACGTGCAAATACATGTTTTCCACTCAATATCATACTACCCAAGCAAGTACAAAACTCAGAACACAATGATTCTACCCGAAACCCCGAAAACCTGAAAAACAGACCAATATGTCCGTCGGGACAGCGGGCTTCCAACAATCATAACTTGAGTTCTAAGACTCCAAATTAAATAAACGAGTACATTTTCTCATAGCTTAGGAAATTTCCTAGCTTTTTAATTGGGAAAAACTGATTCGGCCTCTAAAATTGCCTAATCTCTGAGATCCACCCGATCTATCCCAATCACACAGCTTTGAACACATTCGGTAAACAGCCATAACTTTCAAACAGCTGATCGGAATTATGAGTTCTTAGTGTTCATTGAAAGGTATTGAAATTATCTACAACTTTGTCAACATACGGCTGACCAGAAAATGCTTCTAAAATTGCGAAATCTTAAGCCCTAGGTTGGACGCCCAATCTGCCCGAAACAGAACACCATGCAAACTCTAGATTTCATCAAATCTAACCAATGGCAGCACAACCTTTTGATCTAATAGCATGAAATTCTCCATTAACACAGCACCTAATCCACCCCAAAGGTTTCCCATCCCCATACCTTAGCCCGACGAATGAAGAACCGACGAACACGCCTCCCGATCGCCCGATCTTCCTCCACGCGCCAATCCCGCCGGGTCCTCTCATTGTGGAGCTCCCCAATGGCGAGGGCAACGACGTGGAAGAGCATGGCAGCAAGGGGTGGGGTGGAGCTCACCTAGGGCCAGCTAGGGGTGGTGGGGAGGAAGGGGAAGGAGGGGCGCATGGCATGGGGTGGGGGAGAGAGAGGGTGGCGGCTAGGGTTTGAGGAAGAAGACGGGTGGGGCGCAATGGGTAGGGAGCAGCAGGGTTTGCTGCCCCAAAACCCTCCACATGGGCTAGATTCCCCCCACCTTTGGCCCACAATGATCCCCAAAGCCCAAGCTCCCCCGAAAGGCCCAATTCCCCCCAGAAAGGCCCAAACTCTGGAAACAGCCCAAAAACAAAAATCATACTGTAAAGCCACAAACTATAAAATCACAATTTATAATGTTACATTTTAAAAAAATCACGTTCTGTAGTGTTACAATTTAGTTCTGAAGAATTGTTTATTGGCTTGCTGACCTTCTAGGTGCGTCTTGCCATAGTGTGAAAGTACTAACAGGGCTCGGTAGCTCTTTTACATAACGTATCACTTTCGAGCCAAATCTTCCGTGGATCGGCACTACCAAACTTCCAGTGCAGATGTTGCATGTGCGTAGTAATCTTGGCCTAAGGGCATAGTATTCTAGAATGCATCACTCTTGGGGTTATTACTTCAGCTAGCACTACGCAAGACATCTAGAAGTAGTACTACCATAGGTGTGGTAGTATCGGCTCAAGTTGCTAGCTTTCTTTTTTCGAAGAAGGGACAATTGCATCTTTATGATCCTTGGGATCGACACAACCAACCCTACATAGAAGCGTTAGTATTGGGTCTATGTAGCAACGGCCTATTAACCACCGCATTATTGGTCTTTTTGTTTTTTCCTTTTGACTCTAGATTCTAGCCTCAAAAGCTGAATAAAAAACAAACAGCTTGATTCTAGAAGTCAATTCTCACAATCTAGCCCACCCATACACACTAGAATCCACAATCCACTCCATATGTGCTTTTGGATTCTAGCTTTTGGAGAACCAGCTTCTCTACAACCACAATCCAGAATCAGCTTTTAGAGAATCCAAAGCAAAAACAAACAAGCCCTAAATACTACATCCACCTGCTGAGCTTGGTTAATACTACCGGCCCTACATGGGCGGTAGTGCTGAGTTGAATTTTTTTTAAAAAATATTACTAATTAAAATCAAAATTGCAAAACTATACATTGGGATAACGAAATTACATAAATGTATGTCTGTCGCCCGTTAGTTGGGCGACAGCATGATATCGTCTAACCAACGGGCAACAGAACAATCTATCGCCGAACAAATGGGCGACATTTAAATGTCGCCAGTTTAATAGGCGACAGATGAATGGGCGACATATACCATTTTTGACATTTTTGTTAGTTTTTATGATCCAAATAGAACGAAATAAATTTATAAATTATATTAAGTAAGTAAATAAGGAATCGCAATAACCCTAAGTATTATTGTCAACGATAACATCTAACCCTTTTCGGCAGCCCGTAAAATATCTGGTTCGGATGTAATTTTTGGGAACACGATCAAAGATGTTGGCGTGTTTGCTATATGGAGTACCATATTCGGAGAAATATGTTATTTACACCTTTCTTTGATACACAAATAGACTATCTGTAATAACCCTAAGTATTATTGTCAACGATAACATCTAACCCTTTTGGCTTCCGTAAAATATCTGGTTAGGATGTAATTTTTGTGAAACTGATATATAGCATGTTGGCGGTTTGCTATATGGAGTACCGTGATACTGAGAGAAATATGTTATTTACACCTTTCTTTGATACGCCAAATAGACCTGTCAGTAATAACCCTAAGTATTATTGTAAACGATAACTTCTAACCCTTTTCGGCAGCCTATAAAATATCTGGTCCGGATGTAATTTTTCCATTATATGAATAGTTCAGCACAAGAAATCTTTAGCCAAAGTGTCTAAATCATTGCAAGCATTGAGAATAGCATGTAGATGCAGCCCAATAACTTTTCTCATAAACTCAACCTCGAGGGCAGATACAACTGTAGTTCGGGATGATATTACAACGATATTACAACGTTGTGACATTGCTAGAAAAAGTGCGGATTACACTGATTGTCATGGTGGAACAAGTGATCGTTCCGCCTATGTTCCTAAAGTGGGAAGGATGCGCAACATTTTCAACATATTACATCACCCGTCAATCTTGTGCGATTTGTTCTCGGAAACCGCTCAATCTCTCTTATGAAAGAGTTCCATGGCCGTCTGCAAGGTGCTCCCACCAAGGTCGAATGGGTAGCCTATGCCATACGTCTCTGGGGTATAAAAAGTAACTTGTTTGTGTACATTCTGTGGAGTTCTGCCCTCCCATATAGGCATGCCATCCCGATTTCCAGCACCCCCTATGTTAATACCACCTGGGTTCCCGGATGGTCTTCGTAATGCGTCAATGATTTGTTGCGTACTGCGGACCTCGGCCGGCTGCTTCCCCTTATCCCTTTCTCTTCGAGAGGACGAACCTTCTTGCCCTTCGGGAGACTTGCCGAGACGCCTCCTCTATTTCGGCTCGCACTCCACTATATGGTGCAGGAGGTGTGTGTTGGGCTTCTTGTTGTACAATCGAAAGCGTGCCCTGTAGTCAATGCAGTATGCCCGCTGTGGTGGTTGAAGAACACCGTGTGCGTACTCGGGTTCTGGCTTTTCTGGGAGGTAGTAGCACCACGGCGAGGGTTGCTCTCCCCAGTTATCCCAGACGGGAAGTTTGAGATGTGGGTGGTACATCTCCGGATCCACCCAGTTGAAGTAGCAGCACCATTCATCCTCGAGCAAAGGGCACCGATAGAATCTTCGGTCCGCTAGATCCTCGTGGTAGGTGTCAACCACTGCCTGCAGGCCGTGGTCGCATAGTTCGGGGCTTTGGGGTGGCCCTTCGGGAGGATGTTCCTGCCTGGACTCGAGCAATTTCGCATGCTTCTTTTTAAAGTCCTGTATGCGATGAACTGGTTTAGAATGACTACTTTGTGACTGAAACATGAGCATGTCACATGAAACTCACCGATTGGTTCGTCCCTTGCCCATCGACCCTGAACTCCGGTCGATCCATATAGGGGACATATCTCGTGACCTCTCCCATCGAATGAAGTTCTCGGGTGATGTGGGGTAGGCGTCGTGGCAGTGTAGACAAATTCATAATCACATCGTTCGCCCGTCGATCCATTGGAAGAAGCAACACCGCCCTTGTGCTAAAGAAACAAAGAACAATGCATGAATTGGTAGTGTTACCTAATTTGTATTGACACCAATTGGTTTACCTGCGTAGCCAGTGGCCACAACAATAGTGAGTGCGGACGGCCATGTATTTGTGTGCATAGATCGCATCATCTTCGCTGGAAGGTTGCAATCGCATTTCGGCAGGGCAACTCCGCAGACACTAGAGCGCCAACGCTTACTCTCATCCGGTATTTGGGGGCTTAATTTTCGCTGTGAGCGAGGCGATGGTAGAACGACATCGTGGCCTAATGTGTGTAAAGTCGCTAATGTTTATTGTATTTTTCGCAGTGTGATGCACATATCCATCCCACCGGTTAGTTTTTATAGTGGTAGTGAGGGCCACCAAAGGAGAGAGTGGCGGACTTAAGAGAAGTTCAACCACGAGCATCGGATGTACAGCCTTTGCATGTGAAGGGACATGAGCCTGGCTATGGTGACAGCTTTACACCGGGAATCTCTCCCATAGTCGGCTAGAAGGCTAGGTCATGCAGCTTTAGGCAGCTGAAAAAGATGATATGACAAAAGCTGGAAAAGATGATATGACAAAAGCTGGAAAAGATGATATGACAAAGCTGGAAAAGATGATATGACAAAGCTGGAAAAGATATGACAAAGCTGGAAAAGCTAACAGAAATATATAATGAAGCACGTAATATGAGAAAAGTACACAAAATAGATGGTAAAACATAACATAGTACCAACAATGACCGCCATGATCGAAACTGCCAACCAAAATAAAAAAAAACTACGAACACTGAAACATAAAAGGAACTAGTGCCGGCCCCTCTTCGGGGCGCCTCCTCGCTGCTGTGTAGTCCTCCTCCGACCGACTCAGGAGTACGTCAAGTGTGCATTCGGTGGGCGGGCCCTACTGTGGCCTCGCCGAGGTGTATGCGTACCGAAAGCCGTCACTGCACCGGTGGTGGTGGGGGTGTCTGTTCTTTGCGTTGGTCCAACCTCGTCGGGTGGGGCGGCGCCCAGCTGCGACGACCGGTTTGGGTCGGTGGTGGTGGCGGTGTCGTGTGACAACGTAGCCGGTCGCCATGGCGCCCCTTCGCTGCTGTGCGGTACCAAGCTGAACTGGGGGTGGATCAACGAGGTACCTCGACACGGTGTCGTCCTCGTAGTCCTCATGATCATCACCCTGCCCGTCGTAGTCATCAGCAGCAGGCGGCAACCACGGTGCACTGACACCTCCAGCACCTCCAGCACCTGTACGAAGAGAACAAATGTTAAGACCAGTGAGTTGGTGAGCGCAAAGCATAAAAAGTGAATGCAAAACATGAAACAGCACACACCTGCGGCACCTCCAGCGTGGAAGGCTGCACCGTGGTGTGAAGAAGAAGCACCTTCGGTGTCAAAGCCTGCACCAGCCGCAGGTCCCCTCCCTGGCGCGAGCGGCGCGTCGGGGACCACACCATGAGACAGGGGTGATCCAGCCAACTCGAGGGCGCGTGCGGAGCTGTCCCGGAACCTACCGAGCAAGCTGGCAACATCCTCTCTGCTCACCCGCAGGCCGCCGGTCAATCGCGAGAGCATCCTCGATGACTCCTCGTAGAACTGGCCTAGCATGTCAGTCTGGAAAAAATATCGCAAATTAGATAGCACAGATATCAAATGGTTAAACGTATATCGGATACAACGTACCGCAGCGTGCAGAGCCGCGCACAACCGTATGTGCAAGGGATATGTGTCTCTGGTCGGGACGTGCTTGGGAGGATCCGGTCGGCCAGCGTACTCAGCGCACACATGTGCGAGAGGTGAACTGACCGCATGCACGCCGTACGCCTCCGCATCGTATGGCGCATCGTCAGCATGGACATCCTCGAGGGCTCTGGCCCACTCCTCGATCCATGGCGCCATCCGTACGTGCTAGGGGGTGGCCCCATGCACCCCCTTCCTAGTCTGGCTGTGAATCAGAAATGAATGTACAAATATTATATGGCAACACACGATAGTAATTATGGAACATCGATCGAAGGAACTTACGTGTGGGCGGTGTGTGGGGGTAAACGGCCGGTCGGCACTGGGAACTCCTGTTGTAGGCCGAACTACCTCATCACTCGATGGACAGCGTAGGCCTCGACCTGGACGTCGAACACCAGGAACCGCCGTGTGAGCGAAGACAGCGTCTCGCGTGCCGCAGTGGTCGGCTGTGGCGCCGCTGATCCACCGCAGCGATACTGCGCTGAAAGTGTACGGGCGTCCCAACGCACAGGGTCGTCCGTGAGGTGGGCGAACGCCACGACGAACTGCGGGTAGCCCTGGCGCACCGGTGTGGCCACGTAAGCTGCGATGACAACAGAACGTTACCGTTAGTATTCAGAAATGTAGAAGCAATAGTACCAAACTTTCAGTTGAAATATCTTACACGTCGGTGGCACCAGATGGTGCCCATGGTCGGACCGTCGATGTCTCCATCGCCTGTAGGGTCAACCGACGCCAGCCGATGGCGGGCGCCCCGACTGGAACCTCTCATATGCCCATACCGTATTCAAAGAAATGTGGCATCCATCAGCGCCAGGTCGCCTATGTCGCCGATCCGGGTACACTCGCCGCAGAGGGGCCCAGACGCTGCTGCAGAGGACAAGTTGAACCCCAGAGTACTGCGGCATGTCATCGAGGGGTGCGTCCACTATCTCCCTCGCGAACTGGACAAGGTGCCTGTCCACGCTATCCCCATGGGAGCTCGTGAACAAGCACCGGTACCAACAACCACAAAGAATACGCCTCCAAGTGGCGGTGACCACTGTACTCGTCCTTGACTCGACAATCTGCGAAGGCTGCAAAATAGAAGATCACATATTACATGTTATTCTAAGCTGTAATTGAAGAGCACTTGTTTTTTCATAGTCTAGTTGCGTACCACGAACTGTCGAAGCCACCGCAGCGTAGGACCGTGTGTGCCGGTGAAGCCCCAATAGTCTGGTGGTGGTAGCACACCAACGAACCGCTGAAGTAGCTGCGGGCGCCACGCAGGGTCGACGTCGTGTGGCACCACAGCGTCGCCGGTGATCGGGAGGCTGACCAGGTACGACACGTCCTGCAAAGTGATCGCCATCTCCCCGATGGGTAGGTGGAAGGTGTGGGTCTCCGGCCTCCACCGATACTCCAGAGCGGTGATCAGGGACCTGTCGAACGGGAACCGGTGACCCACATCCCGTATCATCCGGGCGAAAGGCAGCAATCCTGAAGCTCGAAGCCTATGAAAGGAAAAACATGTAATTTATATCAGTACAACACCAGTAACAACACTACCACAAACATATTAAGAAATCTGAATTGTAATATGTTACCTGGGGACCCAACGAGGATCGATCTCCCGGTATCATGCGTGTCCTCGGCCGAAGGACGCCACTGTTCGGCCTGCCTCTCCTCTAGAAAAGCGGTGGCGATGTGGGCACAAAGTGACTACCATCAACGGCCGGATCTAGCAACTTTCGAAGGGCCACTCGTCATCTCCTGTTTGGTCACCATACCTTAAATAACAAATTTTTGAGTTACATTTGAAAAACATATCGAAAGAAAAGCGTCCGAATACTATAGGTTTCTCTCAACAATTTGTTCAAACAAACACGCACGTAAAATTGCTCAAACATCATAAATATTCAGAAACAGTTACAATAATTTTTCAATGCACAACACTCACAGCCACATGCAGCAGGCTTACACATAGGTTCACACAACACACAGCACATCGATTAAATTGCGATTAAATTGCTTCTCATGTGGTATGTTGGCGTCGTGGCAAAGATCGCCGCAGACGATCCACATACCGTCGAATTGCCATCTCCTCCTTCATCTCCTTCGTTTTGTGCGTGGCAATTCTTGAACGTATGTCCTGTTTCCTTGCGCAATGAACATTTCTTCACGCGCTTGCCAGCTTCTGACTCATCCATTTCATTTCTGATACATCTTGTCTTCCGACGCCCTGCTTTCCATCTACCTGCATTAAAATCTGGGACCCAGAACCTTTCATTAGCACTAGGAGTTGTGGTGAAAGAACCCACAACACCGTAACCATAAAGCTCATCGCTCCAAGTTGCCATCACCCTTTCCTTCCTGAAATATTCAGATAGATAGGTACCAGGTTGCATTCCAAATAAAGCATATGCGGCTATCACATGAGAACACGGCCTGTGCAAAAGGTGGGGCTTGTTACACGAGCATTTGCAAATATCCTGTAATATGCACTCCTGAATGACAACCCGCTGATTGGTTCCACACCGTTCTTTATCCTTACAGATCACCTCGAAGCGTAGTGTTGTGCACCAACTTTTATAGCTCTATGCTTGGCCGCCTTCTGACTCTTCTCTTCCATGTATTTACTGATCATGGAGGAGTACAGGAGCTTCTCATCTCTCAAAGACTATCTCATGCAGCTTGATGGTCATTTGTCGGCGAAGTACTTGGTTGTGCCCCGCGAAGACTCCCTCAACAATTCCCACCAATGGGAGACACCTCATCCCTCTCATTACCCAGTTGTAAACTTACGCAACGCATCGTCATCACAATCAGATCGGCACCATGTGTGTCATGTAATGCTGCCCACTTTTCCTTCGATTCGTGCTTGATCCAGTCCGAGAAACATTTGATTGGCCTTTGCCTTCAACGACGATTAGTCGCGTCATCTTCTGTTGGCAGGGGGGAAGAGGCTACGCCTCATCGTGTCCTTCACTGGCAGTACTCTTGTTCGCCATCTCCTCTTTGTGTTTTCTTGTCAGCTCATCGATATTTTTCCACGAGTCCTGAACTTGCTCTCGGGTTCTACTTACATAGTCTTTTGAACATGTTCATGAGTTCCTTGTTCCTGAATTGCTTGTAGAAATTTGTGCCCAAATGCCTCATGCACCATCGGCTCTGCAAGTCAGGCCATGGAAATGGCTCCTCTGCCCCTGTTTGCAACTGGTTCATCGCACTAAGCGTACATGCATAAGATGCCTGTCGTGCAGCACGCACACATCCTGACGAGTTTTAACCACCCCAATCTTCAAGTTCCGCAGGAACCATAGCCAACTCTCATAGTTCTCACTTTCTACAAAGGCGAATGCAACAGGCAGAATCTGGTTGTTTCCGTCAACACCCACAATCCAAAATTTGCCCTTTGTATTTCCCGAATGTCAAGAATGTGCCGCCCACGCACAGCAATGGACTACGATGATAGAACGCCTTAATGCAAGCTCACGAATGCGAAGAACACTCTCCTCGGATGCCTTTTAGTTGGCCACTTGATTGACGGACAATCTTGACAATCATAGTAAGTGCCGGATTTCTTCCCCGAATGCAATCGAAAGCAAGTAAGGGCTCAGATTGTGGTACGAGTCTTCAAACTTCCCAAACCTCGTTTCTAAGGCCTTCTGTTTCGCCCTCCAAGCCTTCCCATAGCTAATTGTGTCTTGATATATCTGGTCTCGAGTAGCTCCGGATAATAGCACGGGGCTCATAAGTCAGGTTCTCCACTATCTCTGAGTACATGATATTCGTGACAAACCCAGATGACAGGTTCCTGTGAGCCATCATTGTTTCCTCAATCATACAGCTGTGTTGCTCAACCTTCGAGCATAACCAATGGGTGCCCCACTTCGGCTTGTACGCGTGCACTCTCCACGGACAGCCATGGATCTCACACACCACGTCGTAGCAGGTCGGGGTGGATTTCTTAACCCTGAAAGTCCTTCTTAATGATAAGGCCCAATCTTTCATAGCATCCTGCACAGGCTCCTTTGTCGCGTACATACTGTCAGGCCTAACCTCGTTGTCGCTCTCATCGCCTTAACGTATGTCGTTAGTTTCATTAACAACCAACCTCTCAAATTGATGTGTGCTCCACTCGGGCTTACGACGGCCCATTGCCCCATCTTCCTCATCGACTCATCGCCGTCTTCCACTTCTCGCTATGTCGTACTCACGGTCTTCCTCTTCCATCCTAATCTGTTATTTCATCAATTTGCTCACCTTCGTCTACTAGTCCTAGCTACTTGTCCAACATTTGCTTCGTCCTCTCTAATTCAGATTGTTCGCCACTTTGGCAAACAATGTCCTCGATTCGTGTTTGGATGTCGCCACGGCTAGATCCCCAATTTCGGTGTCACCAAAACTTAACTCATTTTGAGCACGACTACACCTCACCACCGTCAGTTCCGCTGGGGCAACATCCCGGCCATAGGCTTGCACTAAAAGCACCCTGTTCCATCCCCGTTGCTCTGTCCCCCTCACATATGATCTCCATGATGCGGTTCCTTTCAACTCAACTAGCTCCCAACAAAATGGATTGTTCTGCATACTACAGAGGCAAAATACCTTCAGCTGCCACTTCTCTTTTTCCATTCGAAAAGTATAATACAACCACTTCAACACTGAAGAAAATGTGCGCTCTTCGACCCTACTCAAACTTCTGTCCACATACTGGAAGTTACTTAGATCTGCACCCTCCGAACCATACATTACAACCCCTTCGCCATAATATATTCTAAATAGAACTCGTTTCGCCATATCACCAAATCCATTCATTCACCTAACAATTAATTACTTTCCATAAAAAATATTATGACCCCCAACTTTGGTACATCTATATGCTACAAAAATACATATTTATTCGTACAAAAATTTGCTACATTTCTAACAATACATATCTAGGATCGTAACAATCGCTATCTCTACCGTACTACATTAGTAAGAATTGAATATGTATATGGATGTATTCGTATCGGTATACAATATCTACATTTACTAGATCTACTACTAAAGAATTAAACAACTACTCTAACTACATTCTCTACGATTAATTTCTACTCGACGTAAATCAAACTACTTTCGCTATATGTACCCAACTGCATTCCTAAGAAATGAATACTTCTATCCGTTCAAAGTATCTACATTCGATATATCAGCACATTACAAACCTAGATCTAAAATCATTTCTACTAAATCATAACTTACTGCTAAAAAAATTAAAACGAGTAGTGCATACCTACATCAAACTAGATTTGCTAGATCTACCTACACCTAACTAGATTTGCTATATTTGCTATGTTTGTAGTACATCTAACTAGATGAACTACATCTAACTACAAACTAGGTTTGCTAAATCTTTCTACGTCTAACTAGATTTTCTAGATCTACAAATACAAAAACTAAAGAATGAGAAATTACTCCGAATATGAAATAGCCAGGCTCAAAAATCGCGCTCTCTTTTTCTTCCCTCCACTCTTTTTCTTCCCTCCTCTCTTCTTCTCTTTTTTCTCTCCTCTTCTCTGTTCTGCTTCTGCTGCTTCTGCCGGCCGGCCGAGCGCGTCGATTATAAAATAATCCTATAGCCCGTCGATCGGGCAACATATAGCCCGCATGCTTTATGTCGCCCGATGAACGGGGGATTTTTATTCTATCGCCTGTTCATCAAGCGATATAAGCCTATCGCCCGTCTAACAGGCGACATAAAACACGAAGGTCTCCTGTCGCCTCGATTAATGACGCGATAGGCTTATATCGCCCAGATATGGACCAGCGATAGACGTATAAAACTGAAATTTCTTGCGGCGGACATTTACTTTTGCAATTTGGAGATAAAATATAGTTTATTAAAAAAAATTATGTGCTGAGTTTGCTGATTTATTAAGAAATTTAATTCCAACAGCTAGTGTTTTGGTTAGGGGCTATAAATACAAGCACATCTGCAGCAAAGGGATTCTCTTGGTCATTTATTGCATACTTGTGGGCTCTTTCATCCCTCTCTTCACCAACTGAGCAATAATTTCTCATTTGAGTGGTGGTTGAGAGCATTCAAGTGTCAGCATCCAAAATTGAGCCATTAGACACGTGATCAACCTCAAGCAAGTGCCAAAACTTCTAGGTTGCTGCCTCCTAGATAGCTTGGCAGTGTGGAACTGTTGATCTTCTCAAGAAGCTTGTGAGAAGGCCCAGTTGATTGTGAAGGCCGGAGCTCACGTACCTAGAGTGGGGAAGAACTACCTCTAGTGATGGAGGGAGGCTTAATTGCACAAGGAGCTAGCTTGATTTGTTTAGGCTTCCTTAACATGCATTAGGGCGGACCGGCAAGTCTCCTAGAGCACGGGATAAATATTTGTGGTTTGCTTTCTTGTATTCAAATTGTGCAAATTATATTTCTAGAGTACTTAGCTTTAGATCTTTTTATTATAATTGTGTAATTTGCTTAGAATTAGCTTGTCAAGGTGCACTTAGTGAAATCAAGACAATTTAGACCTTAATTGTTAAATTTCTCATTTCTAGTATTACTTGTTTAATTATTGTAATTACAAATTTTAAGAATTTTAAAATATCATATTCATCTCCCTCTAGTTGGTTATCCTTGATCCTACACAACCCCATATAACAATGGGACATGTGATGTTTATCTTTCTGATGTGACTTAACCAAAATTCTTATTTTATAGTTAATAACATGTGTGGACCCTCTATTCTAGTTTGATATACTGAGAAGGTCCCATGGGCACACATTACTAGTCTTATGATTAGTTGCTTGTATGCATATTTACAACATTGCCATCACATCCATACACAATATTACACAAATAATAGCATAAGGTAATTATACAATAAGGCCTACAAGGGCCGAATAGAGTGAAGTGAAAAATACAGAAATCTAGCAGTATGCCCATAACAATATCTTAGGCAACTAACAAAGATAAGACCCTAGAAGAGCCCGTTAGCAAAGTCCATGTATCTTGTGGTATAGAAGGCATCATCTGGGTTTTCCATTTCTTCACTTATTGAATACCTACAATAGCATGGTTGAGTACTTTCGCATTTTTCAAGCCAAGACTTGTAGTGTATTACAAAGTTATAAGTATATGCAGGCCATGTCAAGGAAAGCTAACGAGCTTATTTGCATAAAGTGAATTTGAACATAAATATCAAATAATAGATTATAAATGGAATTTATAGTGGCAATTTTGACTGATATGTAAATAACAATTAAGAATAGCATTATGAATATTAACTGATAGTCTTCCATGATTGTGAGTAATAATTCGTCCATTGCCAAACCTTGCCATTAAATCTAAAACAAAACTTTTCTGATAAATATTTCCAATTCATCCCTTTTTATGAAAACATCAAAATCATCTAACTAGTGTTAGTGCTCCAAGTCCCCCATGATCGTGGGTACAACTTTTCGAAAAGTTTTACATTCTAGAGGTGCGCATCTGAGCTATAACCTATTATGATGACTATATTATCACTATCGCACAAAAACCGACCGTGATAGAGCCTCCTCATCATTGTCTAAAGACTTCGTATCATCACCAAAACCGACTGTGGTGATGAAAAAGAATCGATTGTGATGTATATTCCTGTAGTAGTGCCACAAGACATGACCATCATCCTTTTACCACTATTTTCATGCTCACTTTGTTGTGTGGCTAGGAGGTCTTGAATGAACCTTTACATTGCTTAGGTGAAACTTCGCACCAACCCGATGCCGACAAACCCTTGCTATGGCAGCGAGTAAAATAAATATTTACAGACATAATAACTACGATATTTCACTCCTATCATTCACACAATAACCATGGTAGTTCACTCCTACCATAAACATTTCCCCCTATGGAAATATGTACACCATTGTATTGACAAGCGTTATTCCCAACGCCAAGGTGTGAGCAATCCATCTCAAAAATCCCATACTACTTTGGCATTCTAATGTGCAAAGTTAGACGAGATAACTTAATTGGTTTAAGGCCATCATATACTAGCACTTGTGGTTGCATTGATTATCTTGGATTATATAATACTACGTTCGGTCCTTAATTCGACCCGGGTGATAACACTCACCCCTACACTACGTGCAAATCTATCCCTCGCACATCCAACTATTGTCGTATATCTCCCATGTGTAACACCCCGGCACCCCACGTGCCATGAATATTACACCCTCGAGTACCAACCAATTCAAAACACTAGGAAATTTTAGCAAAACAAGCGAACAACTAGAAGGTTGCCGAACTTACCAAAAAAATTTCGGTAGCACCTCCCCTAAAACTTGGACATCCACTCAGCAAACAAAGGAGATAACAATTATAACATCACAAGCATAAACAACTAGTCATCCAAAAGAAACATTCTAGCAGTTTAATTTAACAATGACCATGCAATAACATTTAACATTTACTAATCACCGCGCCACCGAAGATTACAATAACCATAGCATGAATAGATTAACTGTGAACTGACATGAAGTTTAAACCACGACCACAAAGCACACTACCACAATGATCCATCACTAGTTATCAATATGGATCATTCTTCCAAACTATTATTTGAGCATGTCATGAAGTGAGTGAAGTGAAGCTATTTCCCAACCCGGCATGACGACCTCAGAGTACCTAAAACATTAAACAAACAAGCGTGAGTCCAAGACTTAACAAAGTGCATCAAACAATCAGATCATAAACATAAATGCATTTAAATCAATAACATGCTCGTAATTGTTACACAAAATAACAAGTATAATCACCATTGCATCAATACCATTTACCTCTTTTACCTCATTGCTCACCTTACCCACATACCCCATTAAACCCCTTGGGAGGAGTCCACGACTCCATCCTGAATCCACACATTTCTATTAACACAATAATCATTAGCGATGCAATGCAACATGCATGCTCATGAATGCATCTTTTCTTTGCACATACCAGTATTGCCGAATGCACACCCGTCGATGTGCACCCTCTCATCCCCTTCCATCCCGTGGAGAGACCTACTCTTACTGTCTCGCTCCCATGCATCCGTGTGTATGGGACTACGAGGTAGGATTTTTGTGTTCACTATGTGTGAACACAGAGGCCCGCATCAGAATGGGTCACCTCTTCCATTATGAATGCACATTTGCAGTTTAACATGAACAAATCACAAAATGCAATCTTTTCCAATATCCACAATTCCTTCAATCATGAACATAAATACACATGCATATTATCATTTCCTCACCATCAACACTTTACTATTTTCATCATCACAACATACTCATCTATAACAATTCATAATCATTTAACAATTCTCCTTCAACAACATACTCACAAATTTACCATTATGACTGACATAAACATAATCATAAAGTTTAGTAAGTAATTGACATCCAAGCAATCATACAAGTGATACACTTGACTTTAATCAAGAAGAATGGGGTGGCAAGAGGTCGCAGCCACCCCCGAGCTCTCATTCCCTGCAAAATCATATATGCAATCATCTCAAAAATAATGCAAATATGATTCAAATGATAAATAACATTAACACTTGCTTTAAACTCCCTCCAAAGACCAAATAACCCAATCACAACTCATCAAATTCAAATCCAACTCTTGCGCTAAAACCAAACTACGGCCCACACCGCATAAGTCACTCAAATAATTATAACTTTTGCTTCGTTTAACCAAATTAAGTAAACTCAATCTCTAATTGACCACAAGAGGATAATCTACCATTATCACAAACCCATTCAATTTGGAGTTACATCAATCAATCCCAGATTTGCAATGAATATCAATCAATTGCATTAACTCCAATTCTGGAAAGTCTACACTAAAATTAGCATATCTCCCAAATGGCTAAATCAAATTTGGAGTTCTTGTGCTCTAAATGGCCACAAGAAGATCATATTTCAATATATCATACACATTCATGTTGGTTCTTCTTCAATCAATAACATATATTAAAAGAATAGAGAACAATTGTGTTAACTCCAATTCCAAGCAGTCTATACTAAAATTAGCATATCTCTCAAATGGATAAAACAAATTTAGAATTCTTGTGCTCTAAATGACCAAAATAATATCATGTTTCAATATATCATACCCATTCATGTTGGTTATTCTTCAATCAATACTAGATTTCAAAAGAAAAGAAAATAATTGCGTTAACTCCAATTCCGCATACTATATACTAAAATTAGCATATATCCCAAATGGCTAAACATAATTTGGAGTTCTTGTGCTCTAAATGACCACAAGAAGCTCATATTTCAATATAACATACCCATTCATTATGGTTCTTCTTCAGTCAATACCAGATTTCAAAAGAACAGAGAACAATTGTGTTAACTCCAATTCTGGATTGTCTTTACTAAAATTAGCATATCTCCCAAATGGCTAAACCAAATTTGGAATTATTGTGCTCTAAATGACCACAAGAAGCTCATATTTCAATATAGCATACCCATTCATGCTGGTTCTTCTTCAATAAATACCAGATTTCAAAAGAACAGAGAACAATTGTGTTAACTCCAATTCTGGACAGTCTATACTAAAATTAGCATATCTCCCAAATGGCTAAACCAAATTTGGAGTTCTTGTGCTCTAAATAATATAATAAGATAATCTACCAATATATCATACTCATTCATGCTATAACTTCTTCAATCAATACCAGATTTGAAATGAACACCGAACCCGATCTACCCCAACTTCTGAATTTTTCTGGAAAATTACAGTTTGGGATAGCCCACTTCCACATAGCATAACTTTTGATTCTAGAATGAAAATCAAGCAAACAAATACATTTTTTCAATCTACATGAAATTTTCTAGCTTTCTCTAGGCAAATGGAAAATCTAAATCGACTTGCATCTAGCCTTAAGTCACAGTTGAACATTACATCTACCAACACAACACATTCTGGACAGCCCACACTTTAAAATAGGCATAAAATTCAATTGGCTTAATGGAATTTAGTGTTCTTATGCTTCAATTAAAGGGGAAAGGATAAGATACAAGTTACTCTACTACCAAAGATTCATGAGATGCTTCTAACTGCCCCAAACAATAGCTCCAAAAACACTCTTTTCTCAGCCCGAAAATAGAACATGATTCCCTCCAACCTAGAACTAATTTCCCTCCAAATCTCCCAAATCTAGGAACCCTAGAGCCAACCAAACCAACTAGGACCTCCATTAGAGCAAGCTAAACAACTCCAAAACAAATTTCCCTTACCTAAGGAGGAGGAAGAGAGGATTTAACAACATTTCAGCCTTGGGGCGCCAAGCCTGGAGGAGAGGGAGAGGCAGCGCTGGCCCAGGTGAGGCGACGCCACTGGGGTGGAGGGAGCCAGGAAGAGGGCTGGTGGGGAGGAGCTCATGGGGAGGGAGGAGGAGAGATTTGCTCTGCGTGTGG
Organism: Rhipidocladum racemiflorum; assembly: GCA_036346355.1. Classification (NCBI taxonomy): domain Eukaryota; kingdom Viridiplantae; phylum Streptophyta; class Magnoliopsida; order Poales; family Poaceae; genus Rhipidocladum; species Rhipidocladum racemiflorum. The sequence continues at coordinate 28,081 of JAYEVF010000060.1, forward strand.
AGGAAGGAGGAGGAGTCGGCTAGGAGAAGGGTGGAACCGTTAGACTTTAGGTGGGGTAGGGCCACTGAGTTTGCTTTGATTTGGATAATAATTCTTCTCCCCCAAGTGCCAAACCAACACATGAATGCCCAACAACAGATCAAAACCTTCCGGGATATTACACTTGTCAAATCATAGTTTTATTTTTATTTTTGTAGCAAAATATTAGCAACCTTTAATTCCCATCATGTCCAAATTTCATTTTTGAACAAATAGTAATACCAATCATTTTCTCTCTCAATTATACAGCATGGCTAAGCAAGATTATTGTATATTCGTGTATACCCAAATTGACATTATGTATTGACTAATAATTATTAAAGTTGTCATGTTAATATTTATTAAGGAAGTTTCATGAAATAAAAGTTATAACTACCAATTGCACAATATTGGTTTCATTGTTGTAGCTAGTGTTATGATAATCTAAAGCGAAATGTTCTATTGTGGACATTTATCTTGGGGAGATGCCCCTTGGTGTGAGTAGGCCTGGAAGAAGTTTGGGTTTAGAGGTTGGTACCATCTTCTTTTGAGAAGAATCATTGGTTACAAGGAGGTCGTTTGCTTTAGTGCCAAAGGAAAGCTTAGTCTGAGTTACATCAGACTATTTTGATAGTGGTGTGTTATGGGAATTTGTCTTATCACTTTATTATGTTTGAGTCCTTGCGTGGGTGCATTGGGTTTGCAGGTTAAGAAAGTTCTTGTGTGATTCCTTGTTCAGGAGGTCCATGTGGGATCTAGAACTCGAGGTATTTTTGTTAGGCGTTGGTCTGTGAGCAAGGTCTTGTCCCATGCAATTTAAGGAGAAGTTAGAATGAACGTTGACTTATGAGAAGATGAAATGAGTTAAGGTGCTTGTTCAAAATATTTTGGGAGAAAAGTGACTTGGGATTTGGAGTCTCACTTGTGTGATAAGAATCCAGAATTGTTCAGGTCAATATTGTGAAGAGATTTAAGTCCCTTGTGGATGTTGTTTCGTGAAGTTAGCATGCTAAGAGTTCAATGTCAATTTCTTTTATGGGGAGAGAATGTAATATCTTAGAAAAATTTCTAGGTGGAGGAAAATTCCAAGGAGGGGGTTGGGCTGGTCTATCAGGATATTTGGGCTTTGAGGGGCTGTTTTTGGGCCAACAGAGGTTGGTCTTGCCTTGAGGGAGGGGACTTTTCTCAAAACCATAGCCCACCTCTCCCTTTGCCTCCCCATGTGCCCCTAGCCTCCTCGACTCCCTAGTCGCCCCCTCCATCTCCCCCTTGTGACCTCCCTGCCTCCCTCAACTAGCCACCTCCCCTCCCTGGTTCACTCCAACTTCTCCCTCCTCTGACCGACTCCATTGCCTCCTCATTGCTGCGCCCCCATGGTATCGGGACCCAAATTTGCAAATCCGGACCCTCTATGTATTCAGCACTAGTCCAGGATCACGCTAGTGCACACAGTCTCAACATCGGTACATATCACAATCATACTCAACGAAATTGTAAAGTACCTTAAATAATTAACCAAACTGGTTGCTCGACCTTATGGTCAAGTTACAAAGATACGCCTCGCAGGGCAAAGGCTTATTAAAATAGAAATAACTGCAGCGAAATATAAAGAAAACGTGTGGCGCCAACCAATATACCACAGGCAACTGACTGGACTCTCCCCTAGCTTGTCGGCTCTTCCTGGAGCTCCTCCTCCAGTGCTGGCGTTGATTCTTCTTCAACTGCCCGAGTGTGGTAGTGTGGCAAAGTCGATGCCAGTACTCAGCAAGTCATGCACAGAATGCAACTAATAGTCTATATGCATGGCTTAATACCAAGGATAGGTTAACAGGTTCATTTGCAGTAATGCAGCAATTAGCAAGTAACATAAGTAGATTTGAAAGCGGTAGAAGCAATGTAATATCAATAACTTTTCCAGGAGTTAAATAAACATTCTCCCTTTCCTAATCCACATTTCCATCAATGTCATCATTAAACCTAACCAAACTTTTTAAGTCCAAATTGTTTTCATGAAAGTCTAACCCTTGACTGTAATTCCCGAGCAATGTCCAATGCCGCGGACACGGCTATTCGAATAGATTTTACACTATGCAGAGGTTATGCACTTTACCCACAAGATACAGCCAAACACCACAAAGGCGAGTGTCCGTAACAAAGTTTTTCGGAAACTTCTAACAGCACAAGTGGGCCTCTCCGGTTATTGCTCACTAACCCTTCCCTTAGCAAAGGCGAAGTCTAGGCCAATCAACCGTTAGATGGGTACTTGGCCGTAGCCCCGGTACGCTCCCCCGTACAACTACACAAAAGGTATAGTTGACACCCCGAGGTCCCACAGGTACGTTATTAGCAACTTAATCAACTAGGTCCGTCCCATTCCAGACATGTGGTTGCACGTTTGACTCAGTTCAAAGGCTTGCAAGGTTAAGTCCTTAGGTTGACCAGGGCAAGACTACCCGAAAAACCAAATCAACTTCCCCGGTAACATTCATGGCCCACCGTATCATTCTTGCCACATGCCCCGGTCTAAATCTATTTATCAAATCCCAGTTGATTACCATACACCACGTGCCATCGATAACAACATCAATAACACATGACACTTCTCAAAAACATGTTCCATATGCCATTAAGTCAATGTTAACATGTAATTATCCAAAATCATGTTGTGACCACATGGCAGGTCTAAGCAATAAACTACAATGGTCTAATTACCCATGTTGGCAATTTAATAATGTCCAACTAAATAATCCACAACTAGGGTGACAAGGGGTTCATGGCATACAATTATATTTATCAAGGTGTCATACAGCAACTAGGTATTTATCTAATCCCAGAATTAATCAACATAAATTCTAATTAAATTAGCATGCAATACTTTGAAACAACATAATTTCAAAAGAATGGGCTCAACATGGTCAAAGCACAACTTGCCTTCAAAGTGTACTTGATCTTGGTCTTGAGCTGGCTCTTGGGTCAATACTTCTCCTTCGAAGCCCTCGGATACTTAACGTCTACTCGTAATGCGTGCAAATAGCAATAAATAAATAAAACAGCACATGCACAATGCTCAAAACCTCAAACAAAGTCCATAAACAGATAGGGCATAATTTTATGAATTTTTAGAAATTGGAATCGCCCAAATCGGAGTTAAAATGCAAAAGTTATAATTGTTTAAAGTTTAAAGAATCTATTAATTAAATAAAAACATAGAAAATTTCATATTCAAAAATTAATTAAAATTCATATTTAAGTAGATCTCAATTTTATAAAAATTTAGAAACTGAATCTTTCAAATCGGAGTTGAAATGCAAAAGTTATAAGCGTTTGAAGTTTGAAAATTCAAATAAATCAAGAAACCGAATTAATTCATTTATTTTTCTATTGAAAATTCCATTTATTGCGTCAGCGCAACACGTGGACCAATCGGGAGCCACCACGTCGCCTCGGGTCCATGGACCCGCCAAGACAAAGACGGCTCGGCCCACCGTGGACCCGGCCCACGGTAACATGTCTCACTAACATGTGGACCCCTCGGGTGACGTCAGCGTGACGTCACCGCGCCTCGGCCACACGGTACTGACACGCGGGGCCCTCCGTGACATCAGCACGATGTCACGGGTGACGTCATGGAGACGTTGGGCCAACTGTTGACATCACGGACCGACCCACGACGTCGGGGCGCGCCGATCATACGGCCCGACCGCGCCGATCCAACTCCCGGACACGTGGCACAATTTGGGTCGTTGATTTGAAAATCAACGGTCTAGATCAGATCTAACCTCACGCGTTTGGAAATAACGCGGTTGATCTGGACCGTTCGATCTTGATCAGATAGTAGAGATCCGATCGGGTTTCACCGCGTCTCTAGGGTGATGTGGCTTGACCCGGCGCGTGACACGTGGCTCAATCTACGCCGTTCGATCTCGATCGAACGGCTGGGGTTGCATCTAACGCTTCAACGTGGGTTAACCCTAACAGTACGATCTACATCTAACGGCTGAGATCTACCCAAGCACGGTGCGGTTACGGCCACATGGCTTCATCTAAACCGTTGGATCTAGATCCAACGGCTGAAAACAGATATAAAAACTGAAACGTGGGGATTTCCTTCATATGACGTGGACGAATCTGGACCCTCGGATCTTGATCGAACGGTTCACGAAGCTTGTGGGGTCAGTGATGTCCTCGGCGGAGCTGGCTGGCTGGAGATGAAGACGACGACCACCCGAACGGCGTTGCGGGCACGCTCCGCCGAATTGGATGGTACCCCACGGCCGTCTTGTCCTTGCGGTTCCGGATCTAGGCTCGGTGACGGCGGCGAAAACACCAGAAAACCGCGGCAGAAACCTAATCCAATTACGGCGAGCGATTGCGGCGCAACCACGGCGACTCAGGCGCGAAGATCTAGCGCTGCGGGTGCGCACGGAAGAGGGCTACATGACAAGGGTGGCGGCGCATTAAATAGGGCCCTCGGCGTTCGTGAAAACCGCGGAAACCGAGGTCCACCCGGCTGCGGCAGCGAAATCCGAATTGGATTCGGATTGGGTGATGTGGCGCACCGGTGGCCGTTGGATCAAGATCCAACGGTCACCGCGGCCTGAACTCAGGCGCGACGCGGCGGTTGTAGCGACGGCCATGATCGGTCGGGTCGAACTCGAGTCGGATTTGAGGTCCGACTTCGATCATTGGAAAAGTACTTGACCCGAGTTGGATTTTCCAGCGATTATATAATTTAATTAATTTCTATAAATTCAAATAATTCAAGAAAATAGCAATATAATTAGAAAAATTCCAGAAAAATTATGGAAAATACTTTGAGGCATTTTGGACTGAAATAAAATATTTCCAACAAAATTTTATTTATAAATTTTAATTCTTTAATTAGTTCAAAAGGGAATAAATTTAAATTAAATCCAAATAAATTCTAGAAAATTCTAAAAATTCACAAAAGTGCAAAATAACATTCAAACTTATGAAAAGCAAAAATTTAGGGTGTTACAAACCTCGCCCCCCTTAACAGAATCTCGTCCCCGAGATTCAGGGCTTACTAAAGAATAGGTTCGGAAACTCTTTCTTCAAATCCTCCTCGCGCTCCCAAGTTGCTTCGCTCTCTGCATGGTTGCTCCACTGAACTCTGCAGAAGCGTGTCGATTTATTCCTCGTCTCTCGATCCATGGTGTCCAAGAAACTCCACCTTGTCTTTCCAAAAGTCACATTTGCTGAACTTGGCGAAGAGTTGTTGTCCTCTCAACTTCTCCAAAACTCACCTCAAGTGCCCTGCATGTTCATCCTTTGTCTTGGAGTAGACTAGGATGTCATCTATGAACACAACGACAAACTTATCCAGGTACTCCATAAAAACCTTGTTCATCATATTCATGAAGTAAGCTGGCACATTCGTCAAACTCGTAATGTTCGTATCTTGACGAGAATGCGGTCTTCGTAATGTCCTCTGATCGGATCTTCAACTGGTGATATCCTGACCTCAAATCAATCTTGTAGAAAACTCTGGCTCCTCTCAACTGGTCAAACAGATCATCGATCCTGGGTAGCGGGTACTTGTTCTTCACGGTGACTTCATTGAGTGCACGGTAATCAATGCACATCCTGAAACTCCCGTCCTTCTTCTTGACGAACAGAACTGGCGCTCCCCACGGCGACGAACTCGGTCTAATGAATCCTTTTTCCATTAGCTCCTCAAGCTGCTTCTTCATCTCTACTAACTCCTCGGTTGACATCCGATAGGTTCTCTTGGCTATCGGTCTTTGTGCAGTACTAACTCAATCACAAATTCTATGTCTCTGTCTGGTGGCATTCCAGGCAAATCTTCAAGAAAAACATCAGGATACTCATTTACCACTGAAACATATTCTATGATGATTGCCTTCGTGCTGTTGACCATCAACTGTCCATCTCGAACGGCGATTGCTTGAAATTCCACTTTTCTTCCACATGGGCCTTCAACTGAGATAATCCTTCGCCCACAATCCAGCACGGCTTTGTGCTTGGATAACCAATCCATTCCCAAGATAACATCTAAGGTCTGGGTTTCCAGTATAATAAGGTTCGCTAGGAACTCTACCCCATCTATTAATATTCTTACCCCAGAACATCCTACTTTCGTTCGGAGTTCAAAACCAGGGATTTGAACTAGAAGCATGCATTTAAGTCTTGCAATCACCAAATCATTCTTAGCAGCAAAACCTTGAGAAACAAACGAATGCAAAGCTCCGGAGTCAAACAAAACTGTTGCAGGTACTGAGTTGACAAGTAACTTACCCAGTACGACGTCCATGGCATTCTGAAGTGCATCTGCGGTGACATGGTTGACTCGGCCTCTCACCACGGTCTGGGGCGCGGCTCCTGGCTGTGCTGTCCCTCGGTTTGCTCCTGGTGCAAGCATCCTGGCTAGTGTGCATCCCGGATTGAAGCGGACTGGGGTCACTCCTGCTATCTTCTTAGGGCAACTGTTGGAGAAGTGCCCTGGCTCGTTGCATGTGTAGCATCATCTCACCGCTTCCCTCGACTACCTGAGCGGCGTTTACGGTGGAGCTGGTGTGCGGTAACCCTAGTTAGCGTGCCTCGGTCTTGGCGGCGACGGTGCCCTTGCTGCATTCTGCTGCTGGAATCTGAAAAAATGATTTGGCACAACCCTCAAATGTTGCTGCGCTCCCTGACGCGATCCCTGTTGTTGCATCCTGCGCTTTCGGTTCTCGTCCAGTTCCTTGCGCTTGTCCTCAAGGATGAGCGCCTTGTTCACCAACTCTTGGAAATCTGGAAAGGTGTGGGTGATCAGTCCCACCTGCAGTCCAGAATTCATTCCCTTCAAGAAACGAGACTGTCTGGCCTTGTATGTCGCCACATCTTCCGGCACGTAGCATGCAAGCTGTGTAAACTTGTTCAGGTATTCAACCACCGGTTGATTACCTTGCTTCAATGCCCTGAATTCCTCCTTCTTTAAGTCCATTATTCCTTCCGACACAAGATACTGGCGGAAAGCGGCTGTGAACTCCTCCCAAGTGATATCCTGTGGGTTTTCCCGCGTGGCGCAGAAGTTCTCCAACCATTCAGCTGCAGTCCCTTCCAACTGATGAGAGGCGTAGAGCACCCTCTCATTTCCCACACATTGGATAATGTGCAACTTCCTCTCAATTGACATTAACCAATCATCCGCCTCCAGTGGATTGGCGTTTCCAGAGAAGGTGGGCGGATGAGTCCTCATGAATTCGGACAACCTTGAGCCCTGACGCTGTCCTTGATTGACTTGATTAGCGGCGGCCTGAGCAGTGACGTGCTGCATCTGCTGCATCATGGCATGCATCAGCTGAGTCTGTGCAGCAAGAAAGGCTCCAATGTTCTGCATGTCAACTGGCGGTGCTGGTTGGGGTGCAGGTGCTCCATCATTAGGGTTCACTGCGGGGCGAGAACTACTCCCGTTGCCTCCAAGGTTTCTACGGGTGTTCACCATCTGTCGATTACTCCAAGGTTTAGAGATGAGAGGGAACAAGAATAGACAAGTAGTAGAGAAACTTATGCGGGGAAAAAGGTGTAACTCAAAATCCAACTTTATTAACTAATCAATAATAACTAGGTATGGTTGCTTACAATGCCTAGGGGCCTTGCAACACATACCGCACACTCAGCAAGCAATGAAAATCCAAATCGACTAACACTGGAGTCTAACGCCTTTAAGGTTGACTCTTTATTCTAATACGCGACTCGACGAAGGAGTCTCAACTGCAAAACCTACGCTCACTCGTGGAGAAAACCTCCACTGCCTCCTTTTGGTGGATGTGGCGGCATGGGTGCGAAGCGATCGCCATGCCTCATAGCGGCAGTAGTCGAAGAAGTGGCATCATCCTCAGGCTCAAGCTGTGGTGCCGGCTGGTGTTCCTGTTCGGTGCTGGTTCCTCCGGGTCTGAGGCGTCCAACTTTAATACTGGCTTCGGGCCCTGCCCATACAGTGCGGTCTCTAGCTCTGCGATCCTCTCTGCAGCATAGGCGACGTACTCACGAGCATTCTCTCGGTGCTTTTTCCCTTCCTCAACCTTCTCGCGAGCCTTCATCAACTCCTGAACTGTGTCGTCGATAAGCTCCTCCTGGGCGACGACGAATATGGCCAAGTGTGTGACGGTAGCATCCTCATCTTCTATCGGCTTCCGCTGCGCTCTGTTGTCCCGGCGTGGGTGGTGATGGAACACTGTGCCTTCCAGATCTCTGGAGTAAGTGCGAGCAATCTGCTGCATCGCTCGACGTGACACCTCCTGAATTCCCATCTCAAATGTTGACCTCCTAGCAGTGAAGTGGAAAGGACGGCTGAACTTTGTCTTCTCTCAAGCATACACCGTGATCTTGACGTCCCATCCTATGACCAGTCCTGCCTTCACGATGGTGGTCCCTCGGTAGAGCGATCTCTCAAAGCCTCCAAGCAACTGTAGCATACGCCACAACTCGGCAGCGAAGCCTCCCTCACGCTCGGCGTAGTTGTTCTTCATAAACATCTGCAAGAAGACACTCATGTAAGAACGCAACATTTTAAAATCAAAGTGGAAGACAAAAGAATTCAGCAAGGGGTATGAACAAGAAAGAAAGGGGTAAGTCGAGAATTCATTCTTTATCTTGACAGCTTTTAACTTTAGAAAATCAGTTTTATCCTCAGTACGCCCATTCTAACTATGGGTGAGCCTACAATCAGTATGGCTCTGATACCACCTCTGTCGGGACCTGAATTTGCAAATCCGAGGCCTCTATGTATTCAGCACTAGTCCAGGATCACGCTAGTGCACACAGTCTCAACATCGGTACATATCACAATCATACACAATGAAATAGTAAACTACCTTAATTAATTAACCAAACTGGATGCTCGACTTTATGGTCAAGTTACAAAGATACGACTCGCAAGGCAAAGGCCTATTAAAAGAGAAATAACTGCAGCAGAATATAAAGAAAACGCGTGGCGCCAACCAATATGCCACAGGCAACTGACTGGGCTCTCCCCCTAGCTTGTCGGCTCTTCCTGGAGCTCCTCCTCCGATCTTTGGCGTTGATTCGTCTTCACCGGGTGTTGTAGTGTGGCAAGGGTCAGTACTTCGTACTCAGCAAGTCTTGCACAGAATGCAACTAATAGTCTATATGCATGGATTAATACCAAGGATAGGTTAACAGGTTCATTTGCAGTAAAGCAACAATTAGCAAGTAACATAAGTAGATTTGAAAGCAGTAGAAGCAATGTAGTATCAATAACTTTTCCAGGAGTTAAATAAACATTCTCCATTTCCTAATCCACATTTCCATCAACATCATCATTAAACCCAACCAAACTTTTCAAGTCCAAGTTGTTTTCATGAAAGTCTAACCCTTGACTGTAATTCCTGAGCAATGTCCAATGCCGCGGACACGGCTATTCGAATAGATTTTACACTCTGCAGAGGTTATGCACTTTACCCACAAGATACAGCCAAACACCACAAAGGCGAGTATCCATAACCAAGTCTTTCGGAAACTTCTAACAGCATAAGTGGGCCTCTCCGATTATTGCACACAAACCCTTCCCTTAGCAAAGGCGAAGTCTAGGCCAATCAACCGTTAGATGGGTACCAGGCCGTAGCCCCGGTACGCTCCCCCATACAACTACACAAAAGGTATAGTTGACCCCCCGAGGTCCCACAGGTACGTTATTAGCAACTTAATCAACTAGGTCCGTCCCATTGCAGACATGTGGTTGCACGTTTGACTCAGTTCAAAGGCTTGCAAGGTTAAGTCCTTAGGTTGACCAGAGCAAGACTACCCAAAAAACCAAATCAACTTCCCTGGTAACATTCATGGCCCACCGTATCATTCTTGCCACATGCCCCGGTCTAAATCTATTTATCAAATCCCAGTTGATTACCATACACCACGTGCCATCGATAACAACATCAATAACACATGACACTTCTCAAAAACATGTTCCATATGCCATTAAGTCAATGTTAACATGTAATTATCCAAAATCATGTTGTGACCACATGGCAGGTCTAAGCAATAAACTACAATGGTCTAATTACCCATGTTGGCAATTTAATAATGTCCAACTAAATAATCCACAACTAGGGTGACAAGGGGTTCATAGCATACAATTATATTTATCAAGGTGTCATACAACAACTAGGTATTTATCTAATCCCAGAATTAATCAACATAAATTCTAATTAAATTAGCATGCAATATTTTGAAACAACATAATTTCAAAAGAATGGGCTCAACATGGTCAAAGCACAACTTGCCTTCAAAGTGTACTTGATCTTGGTCTTGAGCTGGCTCCTGGGTCAATACTTCTCCTTCGAAGCCCTCAGGTACTTCAACGTCTACTCGTAATGCGTGCAAATAGCAATAAATAAATAAAACAGCACATGCACAATGCTCAAAACGGCACGGACCCGGCCCACGGGAACATGTCTAACTGACATGTGGACCCCTCGGGTGACGTCAGCGTGACGTCACCGCGCCTTGGCCACACGGTACTGACACGCGGGCCCCACCGTGACATCAGCACGACGTCATGGGTGACGTCATGGAGACGTTGGGCGGTAGTTGACATCACGGGCCCCACGCCGGACGTCGGCCGCGACCGAGCGCGACCCGCTGACGCGCCGGTCCAAGCTGCAGGACCACGTGGCACAATCTGGGCCGTTGATTTGAAAATCAACGGTCCAGATCAGATCTAACCTCACGCGTTTGGAAATAACACGGTTGATCTGGACCGTTCGATCTTGATCGGACGGTCGAGATCCGATTGGGTTTCACCGCGTCTCTGGGGGTGACGTGGCTTGACCCGGCGCGTGACACGTGGCTCAATCTACGCCGTTCGATCTCGATCGAATGGCTGGGGTTGCATCTAACGCTTCAATGTGGGTTAACCCTAACCGTACGATCTAGATCTAACGGCTGAGATCTACCCAAGCACAGTGCGGTTACGGCCACGTGGCTTGATATAAACCGTTGGATCTAGATCCAACGGCTGAAAACAGATCTAAAAACTGAAACGTGGGGATTACCTTCGGATGACGTGGACGAATCTGGACCCTCGGATCTTGATCGAACGGTTCATGAAGCTTGCGGGGTCGGCGATGTCCTCGGCAGAGCTGGCTGGCCGGAGATGAAGACGACGACCACCCGAACGGCATTGCGGGCACGCTCCGGCGAAGTGGATGGTACCCCGCGACGCGTCTTGTCCTTGCGGTTCCGGATCTGGGCTCGGTGATGGCGGAGGACGGCGAACGGCGGTGGAAACAGTGGAAAACCGCGGTGGAAACCTAATCCAACTATGGCGAGCGATTGCGGCGCAACCACGGCGGCTCAGGCGCGAAGATCTAGGACTACGGGTGCGCACGGAAGAGGGCTACATGACTGGGGTGGCGGCGCATTAAATAGGGCCCTCGGCATCCATGAAAACCGTGGAAACCGAGGTCCACCCGGCTGCGGCGGCGGAATCCGAATTGGATTCGGATTGGGCGACGTGGCGCAACGGTGGCCGTTGGATCAAGATCCAACGGTCACGCGATTAAAGGCTCGGCGCGGCCATGATCCGAATCGAGGCTCGAGTCGGACTGGTCGGCTTTCGATCGCGATAAGATGCTTGACCCGAGTTGGATTTTCCAGCGATTAAATAATTTAATTAATTTCTATAAATTCAAATAATTCAAGAAAATAGCAAAATAATCAGAAAAATTCCAAAAAAAATTCTAAGAAATACTTTGAGACATTTTGGACTCAAATAAAATATTTCCAATAAAATTTTATTTATAAATTTTAATTCTTTAATTATTTCAAAATTGAAAAAATTCAAATTAAATCCAAAAATTCCAAAAATCCAAAAATTCACAAAAGTACAAAATAACATTCAAACTTTTGAAAAGCAAAAATTTAAGGTGTTACACACGGCCTCCCTCCTGTGGAGCACCCCTATCCTTCCTCTGCCAAGCAGCTTGGTGGTGTTGTCTTGCAAGGAGGAGTGGAGTTTGTGCAATCTGAAGGAAGTGATTCATATTCTTTGGGGATGTAATTTATTTAAGGTTTTTGTTGGTGGTTTAGATGCTGTGATTAGGAGGGATTATATGAGTTTTTCTTGTTTTAGAGTTGGGGAATAGAGTTGTTTAGGGAAACAAGTTTCGTGGCTATTTTTGTGTGCTTGGGCAGATTGATTCGAGTTGTTAGGGCATGATTTACTAAATTCTAGAGTCATTTCCAGAGGGGATGGATGTTGTGAAAATTGTAGATAATCATCCTAAATTTAATTAGAGACCAAGATCATGAATTTTGGATGGATGGTTTAAAAGTTATGGCTGTTTGTTTGACTGATGTCTAGAATCTGTCGTGGATGGTAGAGCCTACGGAAATTGGTGTTTTAGGGCAAGTTAGAGTCCGAATCAAATTTTCTCAATACTTAGGAAAGTTAGGAAATTTCTTGTAGATTCTAAAAATGTCATCATTTTATTAATTTGGAGTAGTATAACATTAGTTATGATTTGTTGAAGTGTGTTGTCCAGAATTAGATCACGGATGGAAGAGCAGACTTCGAGCAGTTTTGTATCCAAAGCTGATTCGCTTTTTGGGGCCCTTTTGTTCAGTTCCAGAAAGGTTGACTGTTGTAAAAAAATGTAGATTATTTTCTTAAGTTTCATTAGAGACCAGGAACACAAAATTTGGTTAAGTGGATCAAAAGTTATGATCTGTGAAAGCCGACCGTGCAGAATATCTTGGCTACTGGATTTAGCCTCTGTATTTTACAGATTATGGTTGTTTAGATGCCGAATGAATTTATTTCAATAACTAGAGAAGTTAGATAATTTTCTGTAGTTTTAAGAAATGTCCTAGTTTGCTTTATTTGGAGTTGTATAGAAATAGTTATGAGGATTTCAAGACTGCTGTCCTGCTTTTGGACAGAGCTGTTGTCATAGTTGGATTCGAGAGTCTAGAAGGCTTACTAAAGAAAATTAGTTAACTAGATTTTTGTAGGTGTTCTTTGGTAGTTTCATAAAGTCCTTTGTTTCCATGATGTGGGCTATTGGGGTAGAACCTATAGCCTTTAGATGACCGGAACAACAAAGGGGTGGATTTGTCGGTCGAGTGAGAATGTTAAAAGTTTGGGTTGGCGTAGGTTCGATGTCGCTATGTTTATTGCTTATGCTATGATTGCATTGTTTTGAGATGTATGCAATTCATTTCAGGTGGTGTGAATTGAGGAGTGGCTTCAACATCTCGCCAATTTGCTCAACGAAGTTAAAGGCAAGTGTATCATATAGGTTGATGGATGTTGTGGTTTAATGATCATTTTGATATTTGCATAATGTGGTCCTTAATAATTGAAATGTTGTTTTACACTATTATAATACATGCGTTGCGATGTTTATGTTAATGGTTATGATGGTGTTATGTTTATGGCTATGAGAATGTGATTAGAATGCAATTTGCAAACTGTTCATCTCATTTGCATATATGCATTCATGATGGAAAAGGTGACCCGAGTGGACTTCTGTGTCTCACACGTAGTGAGAATGAAAGACCTACTTCGGTAGGCCCTTCCACGGGATGGATGCGAATGAGAGGATGCACACCGACGGGTGTGCACTCAGCTATACCGGTATACGATATATGATGTGCATTATGAGCATGGATGATGCATTGCATGAATGAAGAGACGTGAATATTAAATTAATGTGTTCATTTTCCTGTATGGTTACAGAATATGATATACAATGCCACGATGTATTCTTATGTATTATTTTCGTGGTGTGATGCACTTTGCTGAGTTTTGGACTCACACTTGTTTGTTTAAATGTTTTTAAGTACCTTGAGATCGGCATTTGGGAAGGGATTGTAGCACCATCACTTCACTTCATATCAATATATTTAGACAATCACATTCTTCAAGTTACAGTAATAGATTCCGACCTGTGGAAAGTGCTTATGGTTATATCTTGGTTATGTCTTGTTAAGTTTTGTTCGTGGTTTATGTTCCTACCTTGGTTTCGAGTTAAACATCAGTGTAGAGTTGTTATTTTTGTCTTTCTTTAACCTTCCATGCTATATATGTTTTAGTTGCTACATAATGTCTATTTGGATAGGTGTTATGTTGCTAGAATTTATTTAGGTTGTTAGTGTTCCTGCTGAATTTATCACTAAAAATGATATTTAGTTGTTAGTCTTGGCACATGAGGTATCGGAGTGTTACAGGTCAGTGGAGCATATGCGAGCGGAGTGGCTAACATCCGGGGTCACCGCACTGTGATTCGTGCATGCTGCACACGCGAACAAGGGTAACTGACCCGTGGGGCTGATCAGTCGGTGAGGTAGGGACAGGGTAAGATACTAATGGACATGGCCCACAAGTCAATGACTCCTAACAGGGGAAGGCAGCTCAACCTCGCCTGCAGCGGGCTGTGGGCCGGATTCTCGTGGCCGAGACTACGAGGGGAATCATTATTCCTGAATGAATTGAGGAGACCAGTCAATCGCACCTAGAAACGGCCAGAACATAAGCCTGAATGGAGGCCAGTGGCGGTTCATAGGCAAGTTTAGTGTCATAACATCCTAGGTCAATTCAACTTCAAACAATGGTGATTTAAACATTCTTGTGTCTTAAGGAATCAGTTTTGTATTCTCACCTAGAGGGTGGAGTCTTGAAGTGAGTTCTCAGCAACTCGCCAGAATTAGAGAAGAAAAAGGCTTGCAGCCGAGGCACTGTGGTGAGGGATTTGCTTGATTAAGTGGGGGCTGTTAATCATGAATGGCTAAGGTCACTTTGATCTCAAATAATTGGAATCTGGAGCTATGTAGGGTAAGGTAGGGCTGAAATTTGATTGCGGCGGAGGATGACCAGAAGTGAAGAGAGAAGGAAATTGAGGCCCGGCTGGGGTATTGAAGGCAATGAGAACCCTTAAAACTAGTCTGGTTCTTTTCCAATGCAACGAGGTGGCTTTCACAGGGTTTAATGGAGGAATCGGGCGGCTTCTGTTCAAGATGTCCTCCGGAGCTTTCTCGAGTTCTTCCGATCACGCAACATAAGATAGGGTATGGGCACGGTTCGCAAGTGGCAACGGTGTGTTACATAGAGTACGAAGGACCTTGGGGCATGCAGTTTTGTAGCGGGAAAGGACAAACTGGGAAGGCGGCGCATGGGATTTTTCGGCCGGCTTCGCGCGGAAGAGGGAAGCAAAAAAGAGAGGGGGATTGGGGAAGAAGACCTGACATGTGGGGTCGACATCCCACATGTCAGAGGGAAGTGAGAGAGGGACAAAGGGAGAGCATCCACATGTCCGAGGGAAGCGAGGGAGGCACAAAGGGGCGAGCACTGCGCATGGCCCCGAGCAACGTGAGGGTCCACGGGTCAGCGATGAAGGGCCAATAAGGGGGCTGGTCAGCCAGCAATAAATGGAGGGCCCACGTGTCAGAGGAAAACGAGAATCCCAGATTGGTTTGATCAATTCAGACAACCGGTCAAGAAATTAATTGAAGTGCCAAGTCACTGCAAGAATTTTCAGGACTTTTCCCTAAGGTTCAATGCAAATCTATTGTATATAAATTTCAACAATTCAGACATTGCTAATTGTACAAAATTTTCAATTCAAATGATGATTTAATTGAGTGACCAAATTGATTTATTAATTTTTGATATTTTTACACAAGGTTTTAAATGATGTCTAAGATCTACCATAAAATTTTCAAGTTAAAAAAATTAGTATTTATGTTCTAACAAATCTTTTACTCTATTTTGAAGATTTTCAGTTTTGAGTTAAATCAATTGGGATAAATATCATATTTATTTTTTAATTTTTGCCAATTTTACAAGAGGGTAATGGTATAAAGATCAAGTGGTAAAATTTCAGCTTCTAGAGAGCTAGAAAAAATTCTACAAAAATCTTTTACTATGTTGGACATAGCTAAAAAGCATTAATAAATTCAATCATTTCATTGCTTTAATGTTTTCACACTATTTTTGACAAGCAAAAAGATAGCTTCGGCATAATATATCTAAGGTTTTCACAGCTTTTTAGATATTTTTCTTATATTTTACTTTTACCATTTTATCTTTTTACCATTATCCTCTTTTAAAATTTCAAATTTCAATTTCTCTTTAACAAATATTTCACCCAAAAGACACATAAAATCAAGAAAATAAATAATAAATCAAATGCATATTTTAATATTGCATTTTATCCTTTATTAAATTTAATGATGTTCTGACTTAGGGCAGCTTGGCGACTTTTTACGAGGCCGGGAGGAGGGCGCTCGGTGTGGAGGTGAGGGAGAAGGACGGCGGCTCATTAGGGTGGTGCGGATTTCCACTACCATGGCAAGGCGTGGGCATGGGTAGTCATGTTGAATATCTAAATATGAGATATGTACGCACAACAGAATGATGAAGATCATTCCGCATATTCCGTATGTCTAGAGCCCTATTTCCATGGGGCAAGATAGTAATGGAAGGAGTATCCCCATATCTGAAAGGACTCGATCATGCTCCCAGAACGAGGATATTGGCTTGAGTACGCCAGGCAATAAGGAAAATTAGTTACCTTACGATGATCTGGGTTCAAGGATCCCCTGGTCTGGTACGACTCGGAGTCCTGATCCGGCGATGTCTCCAGAAGAGGGTATACCCAGCTATAAAAGTTGGTGGAGGCGCACGGAGAAAGGGAAAGGGAACCGAAGCAAGGAAGGCGAAGCTTGAAGAGAGCATATTCAATACCGTAGATGAGAGAATAGGATTAGCTTGAGTCCCTTGTCTCAATTGTAACAAGAACCAGACCTCCCTTGATTTGTACTCCACGTTCATCGACCTGATAGTGAGAAACCACAGGAGTAGGGTATTACTCGAACCCGAGACCCGAACCTGTCTAAATTGTGCATTGCTTGCTCTTTTGATCCTGCGATCCCCGAAGGTACCCATTTACATATTTATAGTCGATTATATAACCTTTGATAGTTGGCGCACCAGGTAGGGGCCTTCAACTATTTTGCAGATCAAATCACAACGATGGTGAGCGTTTCCTGTGGAATCGACAACAATATCAGCAGCGCCATCGACTCTAACACCTACATCAACCAAGTCCCAACCATTGGGTCCCAGATCACATTCAGAACATTGCTTTACCGGTGGGGAACCGAATGCACGCTCAAGCACCTTGGCTTTGTCGAATCCCGTCCTTGGGATCCAAGCCGAGTAGTGTACTTTCTCAAATTCGATCCTATGGGAGATAATCTCTTAAAGTGCATCGAAACAGATAGCGACAGCTCTAGCAGCAGCGAGGATTCAAGCAACCACAGCAGTAGCAATCAAGCCGATCGCTACGTGTATGTGGCTAGGAACAACAATACCACCTCTGCAGAAAATTCTCAAGAGAAAACCGCTCAAGTAGAGGCCCTGGGCAACCTAGCACTCCAAGTCCCCTTGGAGATGCCCGTGGACCCACCAGCAACCTTTACGGCCAACGTCGTTGCGCTAGGAATGATGGACCATTGATGAGATGCCACTTCCATGATTACGGCCGGGACCACGGCAAATCTGACAAAGTGTTTTGATCAAGTCAACCTGACGACGCCTCACCCAAAGGCGGTGGCCTCCAGAAAGGCGCAGGACCTCCAAGAACGCGACCACCCCAGTAGGTCCGATCGTGTGGCTGGGTCAGCTTCTCAGCAGCACCGCAACGATGATGTTTTTAGCACTCCTGAAGCAAGCATCCAGTGCGCTCACATGCTACTGAAGTCGCTTCCATCGTGTCCAAATACTCGATGACTCCTGTGCTGACCAGATGAGAGCCCTGCTCGATGCAGCACAAGCCCAGACCCACTCGAACAACTAACTCAAGGCTGGGTCGCTCATATCAGCAGGGCGCATCAAGCCGAACGCCACGACCTTCACACCACGGACGACCAGCGTCGAGATCAGCCGTGGCCGCGTTGAGTCACCACACGTCCCGGACGTCCCGATCCAATGGCTACGGGCGCCCGAGAAAACACCGTGAGAACTCATTCCCCACAACAGGTGAGATCTACGCTCAGTCCGCGTGACCAACGGGAAGAAGCGAGCCGAGGCGATGGAGAGGAGAAGCCCTTCGCCGAAGGGCGAGTCCTCAGCGTGAATATCCTCGACAAGTATACCAACCAGAGGAAAGGTATTACCCATGATAGATGGTGCCCGATGACATCGATGAAGGATGTCAAGCCTTCACCCCCAAACTGCGGTTCGTGAGATGGCCCGACAAGTTCAAACCATGCCCTGTTGAGAAGTATTCGGGTAAGATCAACCCTATCGAATGGTTGCATATTTACACCACGGTCATGAGGGCAGCTGGCGGGAATGAGAAGGTGATGGCCAACTATCTACTCACTACCTTGGGCCGAGCGGCGAGGTCGTGGCTACTCAACCTCCTGCCACAATCCATATCCTCTTGGGTTGAGCTACGAGCTCAATTCATCACCAATTTCCAAGGCACATATGAATGACCCAGGACTCAAAGCGATTTACATCGAGTAATCCAGGAACCCACTGAGTCATTGCGGGACTTCAGCAAAAAGCGCAACCTGATCCCTGACATCTCCGACTAAGCTGTGATAATGGCCTTCGAGAACGGAGTCAAGGACCGCGAGCTTAAAGGGAAGCTCGCTACTCGAAAGATCCGATCCACTTGAGAATTATTCGAATTAGCAGACAAATACGCTGTCCGCGCAGAGGCTCGAGACTTCCTCGACAACCCCAAATCGAAGAACGATAAACTCCAATCATCCAAGCAAGGGGCCAAGAAGAACAAAAACCATGGTGAGAAACGGAAAGGTGATTCTACCGTCGCCGCGATCGAAAGGAGCAAAGCGTGAAACACGGGCGACAACAAAGGTCGAAGTCGTGGAGGTAAGAAGTATTGCCCTGTCCACCACATGGACAAGCACGATTTTGATGAATGCAAAGTGATCGGTAAAAAGGTCAAAGAAAAACTCAAGGCTACCCTCGCCGAACGCGGCATTGAGCAAGCCAAGGAGAATCCTGGCGACGACGAACCCGAGTACCACGGGGCCGAGCACAAATTGGCACATATTTTCGGGGGATCTGCCATGTATGAATCCAAATGGTAGTACAAGGCAGTGGAAAGGAGGTGAGCCTAGTCACCCTTCACTTCCCCATTATCTTAAATGGTCATAGGTGCCGATCACCTTCAACCAACGAGATCATCCGGTAGTGATCCCAAAACTTGGCGAGATACCCTATAGTGGTCGAGCCAACCATACTCAACATTCGAGTGGTGAGAGCCTTAGCCGACGGGGGCAGTTCGTTAAATCTCATATTTGCCAAAACCTTGGACAATATGGGTGTTTCCCTAACAGAAATAAAAGCCAGAGCAAAACCTTTCCACGGCACAACTCTGCATTCCTCCTCAATGCCACTCAGACAGATCAAGTTGCTCGTCACGTTCAGCGCGCTCAAGAATTTCCGCACTGAAAAGATCCTTTTCGACGTGGCGGATTTTGAGACTGCGTACAACGTGTTCCTAGGGCGACCGATGCTAGAGAAATTCATGGCTGTGGTACACTACACCTACCAAACCATCAAGATGCCAGCACCCAAGGGAATTTTGATGGTGAAAGGTCATCCACGTTTGGCGGTCAGATGCGACAAGAAAAGCTTGGAGATGGTCAAAGAAATTCGTACCAATGGCCCTGCTAGCCAGGGCAAGCGTCAGAAGCCCCAGAGCCCCGAAGACACCACGATGATATATGGATTTGCCGTTAATTCAATCGCCAGCGACCAGCCAAGCAGGAAGGCTGATAGCAAAGTCAGGACCGTACCCTTGGAAGCATCAGAACCGTCCAAGATGATGAAGGTAGGCGCCAACCTCGATCCCAAATAGGAACTCAAGCTCGTTACTTTCCTCCGGGAAAATTGCGACGTTTTTGCCTGGCAACCGTCCGATATGCCTCGGGTTCCCAGGGAAGTGATTGAGCATCGACTGGCCATGGACCCAAGCTTCAAACCAGTGGTGCAGAAGCAGCGCAGGATTGCGAAAAACTGCAAGCAGGCCATCCAAGAGGAAATCGTTAAACTCCTAAAAGCAAACTTCTTTCGAGAAGTTCGACACCCCATGTGGTTAGCGAATCCAGTATTCGTCAAAAAAGCCAATGGCAAGTGGAGAATGTGTGTAGACTACACCGACCTTAACAAGGCATGCCCAAAAGATCCTTTTCCCCTCCCCCGCATCGATCAAATTATGGACTCGACAGCGGGATGTGAACTGCTAAGTTTCCTAGATGCCTATTCAGGGTATCACCAAATTAGCATGTCTGTAGAAGATGAGGAAAAAACATCTTTTATCACCCAGTTGGGTGTGTTTTGTTATGTAAAGATGCCCTTCGGGCTAAAATGTGCAGGAGCTACATATCAACGATGTATACAAAATTGCTTGAAAACCCAAATTTGGAGCAATGTCGAAGCATATGTCGATGATATCTTGGTTAAGTTAAAAACCAGAAACTCGTTGATAAATGACCTCAAGGAAACATTCGACAATCTCAGGAAGTATCGAATGATGCTAAACCCCGAGAAGTGCCGCGTTCGACGTCCGTCAGAAAAAATCATTGGTTTCCTGGTATCTAGTCGAGGCAATGAGGCGAACCCGTGTAAAATTGAAGCCATCGACCAAATGCGCTCACCGCGGACCCTGAGAGAAGTACAAAAGCTCACGGGATGCATCGCAGCCCTTAGTCGATTCATCTCCCAGATGGGCGAACGGGGTCTGCCTTTCTTTCAGCTACTCAAGAAACAAGAGAAATTCGAGTGGACTAGGGAGGCCGAGGAAGCTTTCCAGGAGTTGAAAAGGTACCTATCGTCTCCCTCTGTCTTAGCATCTCCTAACGAAGGAGAGGATCTCTTCTTGTATGTTGCAGCAACTCCCCAAGTAGTGAGCACCGTCTTAGTAGTTGAACGAGATGACCCCGACAAAAAGGTCAAAGTGCAAAGACTGGTGTACTATGTAAGCGAAGTCCTGCACGATGCGAAGCTACGCTATTCCCAAATACAGAAGATGCTCTATGCAGTCCTGATGACCTCCAGAAAACTACGGCACTACTTCCAAGCGCACAAGATCACGGTAATAACGACGTACCCGCTCAAGGAAGTAATCGAGCAGGAAGCCACAGGACGAGTAGGACAGTGGGCAGTCGAGCTCAATGAGTTTAGAGTCAATTTTGCTCTAAGAACCAACGTCAAGTCAGGGATCTTAGTAGACTTCGTAGCTGAGTGGACACATTGTGAAATCATGTGCTGAAAAATTGGCTTTGAACTGAAAAATTAACTTAGATTTGAATTTGCAAAATGTGTTTGTTCATGTGTTTTGACAATTGACAAGAAACAGTAAGTTTTGCCTTGGCGCCGGACCAATCCTAAAGAAAGCGATAAGTTTCCCATCTCGGACGGACAAACTTTCTTGGTCCTTTGTAAACATGCTTTTGACAACCTCTTTCTTCTATGTACAACGGACAAAGTTTTGTGTCCGTCGTGAACATGATTTTGAGCGCATGAGCCAAACCCTATTTTCCAAGAATCCGATGAAGCTACGCATGTCACGACGGACAAAGTTTTGGAGTGCATCGTGAGCGGCTTTGAGGATTGATTTCGCATGTACAGCGGACAAAGTTTTTGAGTCCGTTGTGAGCGTGTTTTCACCGGAATGTTTTCTTCTTGGAACTGAGAGTTTCACATATGCTGGGACAGAGATTTCTTGTCCGTCGTGAATGGACTTTTCTAGGGTTTTTATTTCTTGTCCGTTGTGAGCGTGTTTTGCTCGATTTGGATGTTTTGCAAGAATTGAAATGGTTTGACCTTGAGATTATGATATTTGTGATGATTTCATGATGTGTGTTTTGAAGTGGACTTTATGCAATGCTCATGTGAGTAGTTGCATGGATTGACATTGAGTCAAGTCGTGGACTTGTGCTCGGATTCGTTTGTGATTTGTTCATGTGCGGTATTGCTCGAAGGCGAATGTGGTCGATGGCGGGACCGGAACTAGGTTCATGGAGGAACCGAGGTTCGGGACTAGGTTCAGGAACCGAGGTCTTGGTAGGTCAAGGATGTCATGCGGGGCGTTCGGGCTAAGAGAATGGTGCACATGAAGAATGGTTAGTCACGTGAGAATGGCGAGGAGGTCATTCGCGTGCAAAGTGTTAGTCACGTGAGTATGGCAGGTGGCCATACGCGTGCAAAGTGTTAGTCACGTGAGTATGGTAGGGTTGCCATACAGCGTGCAAGAGTTGTACTCGGCCTGGTTGGGCCAAGTAGAGTTGTGTTGAATCACTGATTCCTTCTAGGGAATAGGAATCGTATTCGTAACTCTTTAATGAGTTGGTGCTTTAAATAGGTGGGGGTCTCTGTTGAAGCACCAAGTAGAGCTGAGCGCATCAAGCTTTGAGCTTGGTTTTAGGGTTTGTACTCTTTTGATGAGAGTATTTTAGACAAGAAATAAAGATCAATTCTTCCAAGATTTTTGCGTGCTCTGATAACCACGTCGCTCTGATTTTTTGTTTTGGTTCTTGTTTGCATGCTTGTTCTAGTTCTAGATTGGTTTTGTTCTTCAAGTTTTATCTTGATTTGATCCATCAAAAACCTCTCTAGGTAATTGATCTAGTTTTTCTCAATGTCTAGTTGATCAATCTTTTGTCGTTCTTGTTTAATCTTTAAGTTTATATTATATTGATTCTAGTCAAGTTCTGGATCAGCAAGCTTGCGAAGCTAATAACTTATGATCCGTAAGTCCGATCGAGCTGATTCTTTTTGGGTTCGATTCGTATTGGAATCTAGTTTCTTTTGTCCAAATTTCAGATCGTTTCGACGGTTGGATCTCCGGGAATTCTCGTTTTACCAAACCTCTGTCATTCTGTTTTTGTCGAAAACGAGGCAATTATTTGGTTCTGTTTTGGGGTGAACTTTTAATAGGTCAAGAATTTGGTTTTAGCTTCCGCACAATCATTCACCCCCCCTCTGATTGCTATATTCGTATACTTCGATCCTACAAGTGAGTATCAGAGCAAGGTTTTTCTAATCTATCTTAATCGGTGATTAGATCAATGGATCATTATTCGACAAAACCTTGTGTGTTCAATGGTGTTGATTTTCAGTTTTGGAAGGCCAAGATGGAGGCGTTCATCCAAGCTCGAGGATTCGCAATTTGGGAGAAGGTCTACAAACCATATGATGTCCTGCAAGCGACAACGTCAACGACACCAATCGCGCACATGTTGAAGCAAATAGTAAAGTAGCGCAACTTGATCATCAAGGCTTGGGGCGTAGCGACTTCGATCGTGTGATTCATCTTCGATCTGCATATGAGGTATGGAAATCTCTTTGTGATTACCATGAGGGTTCTAACACTATTAAAGAGGTTCGTCAAGATCTTTACAAAAAAGAATACATGCGATTTGAGATGAAAACCGGTGAGTCGGTAGATGACTTCTTTGCACGTTTTAATAAGATTCTTAGCAATTTGCGTGCTGTTGGAGTTAGCTTTGATGATGCTGCTAATGTTAGACAATTGCTTAGTGCTTTGGACATGTCGGTGTGGGAGATGAAAGTAACATCTATACAAGAATCTACTACCATGAGTACACTTACTTTAGATGTTCTTTATTCTAAGTTGAAAACTCATGAATTAGATGTTTTTGCTAGAAAGAATGATCATAAATCAATTGTTTTGACATCTCAATCTAGCATATCTCATAATGGTGCTGCTTCAAGTTTTGCTCTATCTTTCTTGTCTTCACTAACCGATGAGCAGTTGAGCAATTCCCGATAGAAGACTTGTCACTACTCTCTTCTCGCTTTAACAAAGCTTTGCAAAATGTGATAAAGAGAAAGAGAGGTGGTGGTGATCCTCCAAGATGCTATGAGTGTGGTGATCTCGACCATATTCGTCCAAAGCTGTCCAAAACTTGCAAGTAAAGCATCAAGGGAGGAGAAGGACAACGACAGGAAGAAAGAGAAGAAGAAGTTCTCTCCAAGTGATAGAAAGAAGAAGAACTTCATCAACCGCAGTTGTCCATCGAGTTCTTTCCGCTCTTGAACAAGTCAATTTGAGCGATGTGGATTCGGAGAGCGGCGAGGATGATGCAACTCAAGCAAGCATGAGTTGGCGGGGTTGTGTCTCATGGCCAAAAGCAGCGGCGGCTTCACTAGAAGCGATCATGGCGGCGACTTCAATGAGGTAGATCCTTCTTACGATGAATTAGCTATTCTTTGTTGCTCGTCTTGGTAAATTGCTTGATAAGCGTGGCAAGAAAATTAAGAAACATGATTTTGTTGTTGAATCATTGAATGCTGAAATTGCTAGACTTAAAACCTTGATTCTGATGATGATGCTTGCAAATCATGTGACTTAATTTACAATGAGCTTACTTTGCTTAGGAAAGAACATGTTACCTTGTTAGAGCAAATCAATGCTGAAAATGAGAAAAATGAGAAACTTGTTAAACATGCTAGTTGTTCTACCATTGATTTACATGATACAACTCCATGTTCTATATGCTCCATACTAGAATTGAAGTTGCATGATGCAAATGCTAGGAGTTTCTCAAATGACGTAAGATTTGCTTACACATGAGGTTCTTTCATGCTCAACTTGTCGCAAGCAAAAAGGAAAAGTGGGCGTTCCTGTAATAATTGTTTAACTCTTTCTCGAAAAATTGATTACTTGGAAAAGTCATTAGAATGTTTCACTAAAGGAAAGAAAAACCTAAACATGATCTTGGATCAATCAAAAGTCAGCACTCATAACAAAGGTTTAGGTTTTGATTCTTATGCTTATCATAAATCACATGCTCCCACTGTTGTCAAAACACTTGAAAGTGGAAAATTTGAAATTGTCAATGAGCCTAAGAAAACTGTCTTTAAATCTGCTGGTCTTTTATCTTCTACTATGATGAATGCAAATGTTGCTTCTACTTCCAAAGCTAAACATAATGTTAAGTACACTTGCACTCATTGTGGCAGAGATGGACATTTAGTAGACTTTTGCTTTAGACTAGCTAAACAACAAAAGAGAGAAAAGTTTAATGCTAGGTCTAATTTCAGAAAGGCACACTCTACTTCTCATTATGTGCCTAGGGTGAAACAAACACCTTCTGTTCCTAAAAACACGGGAAAAGGCAAATCTGATTTTATGCATAAGAATACTCGTGTTGTGCCTACTGTTGTGCGTCGGGTGTCTCAGTACTGGATTCCTAAACATCTTATTTCTAACTTGATCTGAGACCTCGACACTTTCTGCTTCTATGTAGGCTTCTCACGCGAGGAGGGAGAACATGTGGCTAATGAATTTCAGATGCTCACTTCATATGTTTAGTGATAAGATTTGGTTCTCCTTTACTCATGCATCTCATGCTAAAAGTGTTGCCTTTGGAGATGCTTCTTCCACTTCTATTTTCGCAAAATGCACTAGTTCAAATGATGCAGGTACAAGTGCATATGTTCAGGGGGAGAGTGTCTTTGTTCATAAAGATGATGATGCTGTTGACGATGAGATAATTGGAGGTTTACATGAGAGACTCTTCCCACGTGCTTCACATCAACAAACGGTCAAGTGAATTTTCAGGTATCTCCATGGTACTCAAGATTTTGGCATTTGGCTTTTTGCTTCCTTATGCATTAGTTTAAGAGCTTATTCTGATGTTGACTTTGGAAGATGTTGAATTGATTTGGTTCGTGCCACCTCTTGAGTAATCCTCTTTCTTGAGCATTTGATATTGGATTTCACTTTCTTAGAGATCATGTTGAAAAAGAAAATATTGTGCTTCACCATGTGAATCTTGAACATCAATTGGCAGACATTTTCACAAAACCTTTGTCTTCTTCTCGTTTTGCTTTTATTCGAGGAGAACTTGGAATTGTTCATCCAATGGGATTGTTTTGAGGGAGTATCTTTGCCAAGTTCTTTCACTTGATGAGCTCACTTTATCATATTTCTTTATATGTTATGTAATTGAGCTAATATATGATAATCTAATTGTCTCACTTGAACTAAAAATGACATTGTGGAATTCCACTGGACTGATTACCTATAGCTAAATACTGCTGTGATATCTTACTCTTCTAGGCTTGATATTGAATCCTCTTGACAAATTTGGGCTATGAAGCAAGTGTGGTTTCAACTTTACTCTTTCATAAGACCTTTTAATCACTTTTGCATGTTTATAATCAAAGAAAAATGAAAAGAAAAGGGAATCAATAAAAAGGGGTTGTTAAAAGCAAAAAACCTCAAGTTATGTGCTTGAGGTGCTTTCCTAAAAGATAAGATGTATGCTTCAAGCATGCCATTCCCTCAAAGATAAGATGTATGCTTCAAGCATGCCACTCCTAGAAAATAAAAGAAGTATGCTTCAAGCATGCCACATGCAACTTATTGTTTAAAGATTAAATTGGTCTACTAGATTGGAGTTGAAACTACTTGCTCGCCCTAAGTTGTTAGTTGCTTCAATTTTTAAAGTCTTGCTTTTTCTGCTAAGATCTTGCTTAGTACTTGGCTATAGTTGACTAAATTGAGGTTGAGATGCATGTCATTCCCTAACTTGTTAAAATCACATCAAGATCATGTATTTTGCATATTATGTGATATATAAGGTTATATGATCGAATGAGCTCATCTTTTCCTATCTTGGCACTCCCTTGTTTCTCTTGGTGAAATCTTTGCTACAGGAAAAATTTTGAACATGTTCTTTCTTTTGTACTCTTGATGAATCCATTGTCAAAGGGGGAGAAAATTGGGAATTGTTGAAAAGATTAATGAAAAAGGGGGAGAAGAAAAAGGGGGAGTTGTTTTTGGAAATTTGAGAATTTTGGGAGAAGTTTGGAGAATTTTGAAATTTTTGGGCACATTGCACATTCACACACATTTTACTTCTCAAGGGGAGATTTTGTTTTGCCATTTTGGTCAAAGGGGGATTTCTGTGTTTTCTTACTTTGGTCTTTGATTCTATGGATTTCAAAATCTTTTGTAAAGTGAATGCCAAATGTTCAATTCTAAGTGGTGTTGCCAATGTTTTCATCAAGGGGGAGATTGTGAAATCATGTGCTGAAAAATTGGCTTTGAACTGAAAAATTAACTTAGATTTGAATTTGCAAAATGTGTTTGTTCATGTGTTTTGACAATTGACAAGAAACAGTAAGTTTTGCCTTAGCGCGGACCAATCCTAAAGAAAGCAGTAAGTTTCCCATCTCTGACGGACAAACTTTCTTGGTCCTTTGTAAACATGCTTTTGACAACCTCTTTCTTCTATGTACAACGGACAAAGTTTTTGTGTCCGTCGTGAACATGATTTTGGCGCATGAGCCAAACCCTATTTTCCAAGAATCCGATAAGCTACGCGTATGCACGACGGACAAAGTTTTGGAGTGCAGTCGTGAGCGGCTTTTGAGGATTGATTTGCATGTACAACGGACAAAGTTTTTGGGTCCGTTGTGAGCGTGTTTTCACGGAATGTTTTCTTCTTGGAACCGAGAGTTTCACATGTGCACGGACAGAGATTTCTTGTCCGTCGTGAATGGACTTTTTCTAGGGTTTTTATTTCTTGTCCGTTGTGAGCGTGTTTTGCTCGATTTGGATGTTTTGCAAGAATTGAAATGGTTTGACCTTGAGATTATGATATTTGTGATGATTTCATGATGTGTGTTTTGAAGTGGACTTTATGCAATGCTCATGTGAGTAGTTGCATGGATTGACATTGAGTCAAGTCGTGGACTTGTGCTCGGATTCGTTTGTGATTTGTTCATGTGCGGTATTGCTCGAAGGCGAATGTGGTCGATGACGGGACCGAACTAGGTTCATGGAGGAACTGAGGTTCGGGACTAGGTTCAGGAGGAACCGAGGTCTTGGTAGGTCAAGGATGTCATGCGGGGCGTTCGGGCTAAGAGAATGGTGCACATGAAGAATGGTTAGTCACGTGAGAATGGCGAGGAGGTCATTCGGCGTGCAAAGTGTTAATCACGTGAGTATGGCGGTGGCCATACTGGCGTGCAAAGTGTTAGTCACGTGAGTATGGTAGGGTTGCCATACGGCGTGCAAGAGTTGTACTCGGCCTGGTTGGGCCAAGTAGAGTTGTGTTGGATCACAGTTCCTTCTAGGGAATAGGAATCGTATTCTAACTCTTTGTGGGTTGGTGCTTTAAATAGGTGGGGGTCTCTGTTGAAACGCACCAAGTAGAGCTGAGCGCATCAAGCTTTGAGCTTGGTTTTAGGGTTTGTACTCTTTTGATGAGAGTATTTTAGACAAGAAATAAAGATCAATTCTTCCAAGATTTTTGCGTGCTCTGATAACCACGTCGCTCTGATATTTTCTGTTTTGGTTCTTGTTTGCATGCTTGTTCTAGTTCTAGATTGGTTTTGTTCTTCAAGTTTTATCTTGATTTGATCCATCAAAAACCTCTCTAGGGTATTGATCTAGTGTTTCTCAAAGTCTAGTTGATCAATCTTTTGTCGTTCTTGTTTAATCTTGAAGTTTTGATTAGATTGATTCTCGTCAAGTTCTGGATCAGCAAGCTTGCGAAGCTCATAACTTTTGATCCGTAAGTCCGATCGAGCTGATTCTTTTTGGGTTCGATTCGTATTGGAATCTAGTTTCTTTTGTCCAAATTTCAGATCGTTTCGACGGTTGGATCTCCGGGAATTCTCGTTTTACCAAACCTCTGTCATTCTGTTTTTGTCGAAAACGAGGCAATTATTTGGTTCTGTTTTGGGGTGAACTTTTAATAGGTCAAGAATTTGGTTTTAGCTTCCGCACAATCATTCACCCCCCTCTGATTGCTATATTCGTATACTTCGATCCTACACACATGTCGTAGCCAAATGGGAAGGCCCCTATCGGGTCATCGAAGCAACTCGACTTGGATCCGTGCGACTATCCACACTCGATGGAACATCGCTGGGCAACTCTTGGAACATCGATCAGCTCATAGTTTGGTAACTAATTTGGTAACTAATTACAGAACATAGGGGAGAAAGAAATAAAAAGTGATATACTTTGGTAACTAATTTGGTGACAATTATGTTTCAGTCTTCACTCGTCGTAAATTGCAGCCAAAAATATTTGTGCATCTTTCTCCATAGTAATGCAATTGAACAATAGATATGCTACTGCTAAATTAACACAAAAATATGCAGTCAAATTGTATTCATTCCTCAACATTTGTTGAGTGAAACAGTAGTAAGACCCTCATTTCACCAGCTGAGAAAACATCATTGTCATTTGAATTCTAATTCCATAAATACTTAGATGCAAAATCGGCAATGTTCCTGTCAGAGCTCCCTCCTTCCTGCATTGCCTCCTTGGCCCTTTGCATCCACTTAGGCCCTGCTTGGATGAGTGGTAATTTCTTGGGAGGTTTTGGGATTTAGTTCAAATTTGAACTAAATCCTAAAACATTCCAATGAAATACCCCTAATCCAAGCACCCCCTTAGCGGTATTCCTCTTGTACACCACCATCCTCTCCCCACCCATTACCTCCTTGATGCACCTCTCCACCTCTTCCCTCTTCACCAAACCTTTCTTGTCTGCTTGGCCATAAG
This sequence comes from Rhipidocladum racemiflorum, assembly GCA_036346355.1. NCBI lineage: Eukaryota > Viridiplantae > Streptophyta > Magnoliopsida > Poales > Poaceae > Rhipidocladum > Rhipidocladum racemiflorum. The sequence goes on from JAYEVF010000060.1 coordinate 57,681, forward strand.
CCAATCCCCCACGCGCTCTCCACATACTTTGCGGTGGTTTGTTGGTCGGCCCATTGTGGTATCGCAACCATGGGCACACCAGCGACAATCGCTTCGATTGTTGAGTTCCATCCGCAGTGTGTCAAGAAACAACCTGCATTAATATGATGAGTGCAAGTTGAGTTGTCATTGCTTAGCATATTCCCTAACAATTCTTCACTTTCTTGCTACATGTGTAAAATTTTGCTCACTTCATACCTGTGGCGTCATGAGCCAATACCTCTAGCTGAGGGCAAAAAGGAACAATTAGGCACTTGCCGTTGCATTTGTGACGGAGTTCTTCGGACAACTTTTGCGCCTCGTCGGACCTCAACACCCAAAGGAAAGGTTTACTGGAATTGCACAATCCATTGCCTAGCTCTTCTAGCTGTGCTGTGTCGAGGTTGGCGACGGTCCCATAGGATGCGATGACTACAGAGGAAGGGGCCTGCTTGTCCAGCCATGCCATGCATGGAGCAGTGCTTGAGGAGAGGTTGAAACCGTAGGTCTTGTTGAATGGCAGACGAACGTCATCTAGGTAGAAGGATGGCAAAGTCGGGCCGATTGTCTTCGCACGCCATGTCCATTCCATGTTATCCGCCTCCTGCTCAATTAGAAAAAGAGTACTTGAATGTCTTTGTGCAACTATAAGGCTACATATACCAATAAATTTACAGTTAAAAATAAAATAGTATTTGCTATACAAATATAATTTTTTATGACTGAAAATATAGTTGTATATTTCCTATACAATGGTAGTAGCTCTAATATATGTTTGATTAGTTTGCACCGTAATAATCTGCACGATGAAAATAAGTAGTTTAGATTTTCTCTTTTTTCTTTGATTAATTAATATAGGTATTCTCAGAGTGAACGCGGAAGCTATTTTAACGTTATTTTAATAACACAATCGATAATAAATGTATAGCATGTCACGTATTCATGTTGATTTTTCCGTAGAGGCGTTGTGTAGTTCAATATTAAAATTTTAAAGCTTGAGAGGATGCGCGCGGTTTGTCTATCCAACTTAATTTCAGTTGAGCAAAACGACGACCACGTCGTCATTTTGCTGACCTTTGGCTCGAGGTCGCGGAAGGAGTTGACGAGCACGTCGTCGGCCTCCTCTAGCCCATCGAACTGCCCCAGCGCCGACTCCGTGAACGCCGGGTACCACTCCGGCGCGGCCATGAACGGCGGCACGTCCTCCGGCCCCAGCTCCACGCTAAGCTTCCCACGCAGCGCGCTCCCGTCCGTCAACGGCAGCGCCACTCGCCCCGTGTACACCTCCCCGTAGATGAGGTCCACCGCGCACAGCTGCGTCAGGAACGCAGCCGCCACCACGCCTGCAGCGCGCGCCACCCGCCGCGCCCACGGCAGGTGCGAGTCGTAAACGAGCACCCTCACGGGTCGCCCAGCCCGCGCCTCGTCGCCGATGAGCCGCGCCAGCGTCTCCGACCCGTCGGCCTCCATCCGGCGCACGTACTCCGCGGTGTCCGGGCATGAGGCTATCCCGCCAGTGTCGAAGCCGTCGGAGATGGCGGCTACGGGGAAGGGGCACCCGGTGTGCCGCTCGGTGGTGGTGAGGACGTAGCGGGTGACGACGAGGGTGGGGTGGAGGCCGTGGTAGGCCAGCCGGCGGCCGAGCTGGAGCATCGGGTTGGCGTGGCCCTGCATCCCCGGGAACGGCAGGAGAAGGACGTGGGCGCCACCTTGCTGGACGGTGGTGTCTGCGCTGTCCATTGTGCGCACGCCACGCTGTGAACGTTGTGATCATGTGTGGCCTCACCGAGCTTGAAACGGACAATAAGTAAGTGATGCAGTGGAGTGGCGCGCAAGTTGCCTCACTCAGATCATCAAATATTTGCTGGTGGGGACTGGGGAGTGTTTATCAAATCCCAACTGGAATTCGCTTTCACTTGGATTGATCACAGCCACAGCGCGCAGGTTACTGATCATGTGACGGACGGATGCTTCGTGGAACCGTGGGCAGATTGCTGCGCTTCGTGCCGCTTTGACGCAAGCAATTCGTCGGCACAACACAGTTACACAGTTCTGATTCCTCTCTCTATCTCAGCTGGGAATGGTGGTTAGGTGCTTTTTTAGGACAATGGGTTGTATGGACGAGGTTTTTTTCTTCTTTTTTTCTACTCTCGAGATATCCGAATGAACTAAATCTAGTAAACTAAAATAAGTCCAAAGAGGGAGAGAGGAGGCTCGTTTTGTACTCTTGGGAGTATGTACTCGCATTCATTGTAATACCTTTTTCAATCGAATAATTTAATTAAATTATTTTTTTATTTCGACTACATGCATAATAAACATTTTAAAGACGAAAACATGCATGCTGTCTGAATTGAATATATATATATATATATATATATATATATATATATATATATATATATATATATATATATATATATATATGTGGTGATATGATATTCAATGTAACTTTCATTTTGGAGGTCTAAATTCCACAATAATCCTTGAATCAGAATTAAGTTAAAATTTATAAAAATTCTCTCAATAATCGAGAGCAACAGAAAAGATCTACATGACTTATTTGCCTCTCAGATAATCAAATGTTTGCTGGTGATAAGCTCATTGTGAGGCGGTGAAAGGGACGTGGGCAAGCTGGAATTCGCTTTGACTTGAATTGATCACGTTTACAGCGCGAAGGATCGAATGCACCGGACTGGTCTTGTCTCATATGACGGATGCTTCGTGGAATCATGGGCGGATTGCTGCGCTTCCTGCCGCTTTGACGCAAGCAATAATTTTGTTAGACAACCTCGCTATCGAATAGTCCGGGGTTGCCTAATAGATCTAAAGTGGAGAATAGACAGGGAGAAAAAGAGACACAATATGAGGAGGAACGAGTCTGCTTTATTATTCTGTATGCTTCTGTGTACAAAGGGGTAGCCCCTGCCTCCTATATATAGCGGTTCTGCTAGAGATAAGGTAGAGTCCATATAGGATACGTAATCAGTTTCCTAACACTCCCCCTTGGACTCTTCACTGCGAGATGCATATGCCTCATTAAAACTCCATAAAAACCCAGTGGGAAAAATAATTGGAGAAAGAGTACATAGCACACGCTTGCTGTGTTGCACGGATTGCCTCATCAAAAACCTTATGTAAGAAAACTTCAATGAAAAACTTACTTAAGGAAAAGAGTACAATCCACCCAAACTTCAATGTTAATCTTCAAGATTTACGTTGGGTACTCAAACTTCATGGTTGAGATTTATGTAGGAGTATGTGAAAAATCTCCCCCTGAAATCTGCACTTCTCTAAGCCTCATCATCCCGATTCCTCTAATACATCTTTCAAAGGAAGATGCCGGGAGTGACTTAGTGAATAAATCTGCGAGATTTTCACACGACTTAGTATGCAGTATCTTTATCTCGTTCATCTTATGCATTTCATGAGCATAAAAGAACTTGGGGTTGATATGCTTTGTAAGGTTACTCTTCACATATCCCATTTGTACTTGTGCAACACAAGCTTCATTATCTTCATAGATAATAGTTGTGTTTTGTTACATTTTCAGACCACATGACTTCTTGATGTGGTGAACCATTCTTCGAAGCCATGCACATTCCCGAGAGGCTTCATACAATGCAATGATTTACGAGTGGTTAGTCGACGTCGAGACAAGAGTGCAGCTTAGACGACTTCCAAGAAATTGCTTTGTTCCACCGCAAAGAAAAACATACCCAGTTTGTGACTTGCCAGTATGCGGGTCCGATAGGTACCCAGCATCGGCGTAGCCAACTAAATTCAATTCATTGTTTCTTCTGTAAAACAAGCCGAGGTCTTTGCTTCCTTGAAGGTAACGGAAGATGTCCTTCACCCCTTTCCAATGCCTTTGGTGGGTTACGCCTTTGTCTGCGCTAGCAAATTCACGGCCCGCAATGTCCGCCTAGTGCTATTCGCAAGGTACATGAGCGCTCCAATTGCACTCAAGTATGGGAATTCTGCTCCCAGGACTTCCTCCCCCTCTTCTTTAGGCCTGTACGGGTCTAGGTCTGCTTGGAGTGACCTTCCGACCATTGGGGTCTTTGCGGGGTATGCCTTTTCAAAGCCAAATCTCTCCAACACTTTCTGCGTGTAGGATGCTTGGTGTACCAAGATTCCGCCTTGGACATGTTCAAGCTGCAAGCCTAAACAGAACTTGGTTTTACCCAAGTCTTTCATTTCAAACTCAGATTTCAAGTATGTGCATGCTTCTTCAATTTCCTCATCCGTCCCAATGATGTTCAAGTCATCTACATAGACGGAGATTATACAAAATCCATTCGTGGATCGTTGTATAAATACACATGGACAATCTTCGCTATTCGAGTAGCCTTTCTTGCAGAGAAAGTCACTCAAGCGATTGTACCACATTCTTCCTGACTGTTTCAGCCCATACAGTGATTTCTCCAATTTCACACTGTATAAGTTTCTGTTTGCTCTGTCTTAGTTCGGGATAGGGATACCTTCCGGTACTTTTATGTAAATCTTCGGATCCAAGTTTCATACAAATATGTTGTGACAACATCCATTAGCTTCATTTTCAACTTCAAGTTGACTGCCATTGAGATCAAGTATCTAAAGGTAATTCCACCCATGACCGGAGAATAGGTTTCTTCATAATCAACCCTAGGACGTTGAGTGAAACCTTAAACAACAAGCCTTGCAATGGTTGTTGCTCTTTTCATAGATTCTCCTATTATTACAAAATTTATGGCCATTTCGTCATGGTGTGCTTCATGCACTTCTACTTGCTCTTCATTGCTATTTCCCATTCCAGGAGCAAGTTCCTTTAGTTTTTCTCCGCCAATGTGTGCGCACACATTATTTCTGGCGGTTTGTTCCAATTGAAGATTCAAATCTGGAATTGCCTTTTCGACAGGCTTCTTTCCAGTGCCAGGTCTCAACTGGCTCCCCTTCTTGCTTTGGGGCATTTTTGTGATTGGCTATGGTAAGTCCTCTTGCCCATTTTTCCCTAGACGTCTCCTGTACTTTGGGTTTGAGAAGCCAGATTTCTGTTCTTTTCTTTGAGGCCTCACGAGCGAGAATGAGGATACCTTCGCTTTCTTTGGTATTTCCACCCTCTCTGGTGCATTTCTTGCTGGTATATGCGACTTAACCACGCTCTTCAGATCACAAAAATGATCAGGCAGTTCATTTGCTAAATTCTGCAAATCGATTGTCTTCTTGACTTCATGATTTGCTTCATTAGTGCGAGGTCATGCTGGCGGGGATCCCAAAGTGGAATGCCATATTATTTCTCGGCATTTTTCATCCAATGGTTGATTCTCTCCCCCTAATGACAGGGAACGGTCCTCGTCAAAGATACAGTCAGCGAATCGGGCTGTATGCAAGTCTCCAGTCATGGGTTCCAAATACCTGATTATGGATGCACTCTCATAACCAACGTATATCCCAAACTTGCGGAGAGGGCCCATTGCGATCATTTGTGGGGTGGTATAGGTACATATACCATACATTCAATTCTTGAGTTGACCCAATGCACTAGTTTGCATGGTTGAATGGATGTTGTAGGCCGATGGTCTATAATTGATGAGTCTTCTTTGCGTGCGAGACTGCGTGTCCCCAACAAGTGTTGGGCAAGTTACAACTCTGCAAGAGCGGTGCGGCAATGAACTTAATCCTTTTTATTAGTGCTTCACTAGCCCATTTTTGCGTATGGACGTGCGATCTGAGTGCTCAACGATTATTCCCGTTCTTTGTACAATAATCATCAAATGCCTTGGAAGTAAATTAGCGGCATTGTCCAATCGAATGGACTTCACGCGATGATCGTGAAAAGCATTCTTAATTCTGATGATCTGCGAGATCAACTTTGCGAATGCATGATTCCTTGTTGAAAGCAAACATGTATGCGACCATTTCGAGGAAGCATCAATGAGCACAATAAAGTATCGAAGCGGCTACGACAAGGGCTGAATCGGACCGCAAATATCCCCTTGAATGCGTTCTAGGAATGCAGGGATTTCATGTTGCACTTTCATAACAGAGGGTCTAGTTATTAATTTCCCGGTGGCACATGCATGGCACACAAAATCTTCGTGATTCGGGAAATTCTTAACATTAATGCCATGACCTTGTGAGTTGTTAACTATATTTCTCATCAATCTAAGACCAGGATGACCTAATCTACAATGCCATAAAGCAAATAATTGAGCTTCTAAAGACAGGTCTTCAAAGAAGTATACCTTTGCGTGTGCATTGATTTTAAGTGTAGTACAACCTGATTCATATGAGGACATTTTTCTAGTACCATCTTTCCATATTCCGCGTGCTTCACAATGCACAAGTGTTCTTTGCCATTTTCTTCATTGGTTTCTCCGTGAAATCCATTGGCGCGGATATCCTTGAAACTTAAGAGAGTGCGAGTTGATTCGAGGGTACAAGAGGCTTCATCAATTACCAAAGTTGTACCCATTGGCAATATAATTGTGGCTCTTTCACGAGCCTATTATACGTATCGCTTCCTGCGATTGTCGTAATCCTTCCGGCGTTCTTCGTGATCGTGCGGAAGTATTTCACTCTCTTAAGATAGTATTTGTTGTGCCACTATCAACAATGCATATTTCCTCCATTGGGTGCTACGATTTCTAGATGAAAAGAAATATAATTCTAATCGGCGATGGCAAAGTAATTCAAACATTGCTTGCAAGTAAAGAATACTGGAATAAAGAATAAATAACAATTCTTATTCATGAGAAAGTAAAAGTATGCTCTTCGAGAGCTTACAATTATTCAATATTAACTAATCAACCACAATCTAAAAGAAAGTGCTAACAATGTTATTCATGCACTAAACGGAATCTGTAAAGTATGCATTCATTTATGCTTCTATGTCATCCACAGAAGTGTTTTCTTCATTTGCCAAGGGCTTGGCTGCATCATTGATGTCTAGGCCGGGCTGCGAGGATGAAGCATGTGGGGTGTCAACTTCCATGACATCATCATTGCCTACTTCGGCAAAATGTGCCTCTGCCGATTGCATTTCCTTTGGCCTTCTTCTTGGCCTCGATATGCATTGATTACTTCTTTGGATTCGGCATATTTTTGACCAATGCCCCAAGTGCGCATTTGAAGCACGTTTGGTTTTGTTGTCCATACGGCTTGCCTGCGGCTTTTCCTTGTCATTCTTCTTCTTTTGGGCTATGGACTTTCCTTTGGCACGATGTTTCTCTTTTCCACCCTTCTTGTCCCACTTCATGTGGGCGGGCTTTTTCACCTTATAGCTGTTGGCATTGATTTCTGGTACAATGCCCCTTCCAGGTGGCTGTGAGACGAAGTTCTTTCGGAGAACTTCATCTTGTGACTCCATAACTTGCATAACATCAATCGATTCGCTATACTCCTTGTATGCGTCTGACGATAGTCGCTGGGCATTACGGATAGCATTGGGGTGAAAAGTGGAAAGAGTTTTCTCAATCTTCTCCTCTTGATGATCTTCTTGCCACATAGGGAGAGATTGGTACAAATTCTGCAAGGCGAGAATTGTACTCGCCACCTTTGTTTTGTAGTCCGCAAACCTCAGACGCACCCAATCTTGCTGTGCTTGGGGCAAGATTGTGTATTTGAGCTTCTCGAATCGCTTCTGGAGTGCAATCCATAGCTCAATTGCACTTTCTTCAGCCATATATTCATTTTTCAGGGTGGGTGAGAGATGGTGCACGAGGAAGTGCAATGCTTGATGGATTACGCTTTCGGCATTAGGTGGTGCGTCCTTCGAGGACCCTAAGCCAATAGCAGCTCGGAGCTTCTTGCCGCGAGCACGATCTTCACATCGGATGCCCAAGTGAGAGTAGTTTTGACCGTCTTTGGGCCAATTCTTCAAACTCACGGTTCACAATGCCAGACATCTGCATTTTACAAGATTCCTACATTAGATTACTGCGTGTAATCTAATAAAGTGTGATTGCATAATTCGTAAAATGCGGAAAGTAAATTCTCATGAATTTCCAGAATTTTTCTTAGTATTTGGCAATTTTCTGTTAATTATACAGCAATTTTCCAGCATCACTTGATAACAGAAAATAAATTTCAACATGAATTAAACATGGCATAAGTCTAATTACAACTTATATAATTCTTGTTGGTTGGGAGTGAAAACAGGTAACGAATATCTCCGTCAATTCGACTCTTGGCCAGGTCAACCTGCCCCTAGGGCTCACATGAGGGAGGGAGCACTTCCCGTTTCCGGGTGCCAATTAAAGAACCAAGCCTCATGTGTGTTTTCCTAGACACCAATTGTCTCATGTCTGTTTATTCATTACCAAAATCAAATCCCAACCACTCAGTTTCTCATAAAATGCCGTATGAAATATTCTGGAATTTTCCTAGCATTTTTCATAATTTCTGCTAATTTCCAAGCAATTTTCAGAATTACTGTACAACAGGAAATTTTAATTTTAGCAAATATCAACATGACTAATTCATAAATTCAGAATAAACAATAATTGCACAATTCATAAATTCATAAATACGGAAATAAATTCTCAGAAATTTCCGATATTCTATGCATGGCAATTATTGCAAAAATAAATGCAAATATTCACGAATGCAGAAAATAAGGCTAAGATAAATTAAAACAAAGCCATAAAATTTTCTGCAGTTTTCTGGGAATTTTCATATTTTTCTGGCAATTTTTAGAATTTTCTGGAAATTTCTAACCAATTTTCTGAATTCTATAAATGATTTTCGGAAAAACAGAAAACAGAAAATAGGAACCAGGGCAAGGAGGTCTTTTCCCCTTTTCGTGCGCAACCAACGATCCAATTTGGTTTTGCAAATGTTTCGGACCCGTTTGGACATCAAGTTGGCTTCCAATTTTGTTTTCAACCGGCTTCAAGTCCATACGGTTTGGGACTTCCATGTCCAACTCCATGTCCCACAGTCCCAGCCAAGCACGTCTCCGAGCGGCGTTGCTGCAGACGGCTGGGGGCCGTTCACGGTGTTTTCGGCGGGATAGCCGGGCCGGTTGCAAATGGTGTCGGGCCGGGCTGCGAGCCGGCGGCGCGACGTGGAGCCAGTAAGGCGCTACGGCCGGGTTGCGAGCCGGCGACGCGTGAGATCCAGATTTCGAGCTGGGCGGTGGCGTGCACGGTCTTCAAGGTGACCATGCTCTTGAGGATGATTTTGAGCCGTCTTGGCGAGTCTTCCGGCCGACCGCGGTGGCTCGCGAGGCCATCGGCGGCGCCAGAATACGGCGGCCGAGGCTAGCAACAGGCGCGGGCGAGGCCGGTGGTGCTCTGCGGGCTGGAGCGACTCTTCTGGCATTAATGTTGTGCGGAGGCTGTACGCGACGGCTGGGAGCGCTTCATGCGCGTGTCGATGGCTTCGTGCCATCTGAGCGAAGCGTATTTGTTCGAGCCAGTTGGTGGCGCTCCGGTCCGGCGGTTCGGCATTGACTGCGTGTCAGGGTGTACTGCGGCGATGGCTTCATGCCGATCAGCCAGGGAAGATTGAATCTGAAGCTTCATGCCTTAATGTTGCGGCTTCGGACCGTTATTGCTTGGTTGTATTGCTTTTCTGGTACCGTAGCTTCATGCTACGTTCATGTCGCCATACACTGTTGTGTAGATTGGAAACAGAATAGATTCAAAACAGCGATTCGAACAATCCTTGTCTTCTCACCTTTCTCACTTTTTCAATCTGCTTTCCGGTAGACTATCGCGTAGGATAGAGTCGCGTAGGACTTTTATTTCGGCAATCCGAGTGGATGCCGGCTTGATGGCGAGTTGATTGCAGATCGGATCGGGCGATCAATCGCCGGTAGTAGACGTTCGTCGTCGTCGATGATCCTTCGCTTCTTGTCTTTTCTCACCTTTCAATCTTTCTCCGGTAGAGCTTGTCGATAACGTGTTAGACAACCTCGCTATCGAATAGTCCGGGGTTGCCTAATAGATCTCAAGTGGAGAATAGACAGGGAGAAAGAGAGACACAATATGAGGAGGAACGGGCCTGCTTTATTATTCTGTATGCTTGTGTGTACAAAGGGGTAGCCCCTGCCTCCTATATATAGCGGTTCTGCTAGAGATAAGGTAGAGTCCATATAGGATACGTAATCAGTTTCCTAACAAATTTGACTGGTTCCTCTCTGTACCTCAGCTGGCCAATGGTCGAAGCTTTTTTTATGAAATTGGGGTGTTTGGACCAGTTTTTTTTACTCTCGAGATATCATAATGAACTAAATCCAGTAACTAAAATAAATCTAAACAAGCCAATAATTATATATATATATATATATCTTCAGACAACTAATGATATTTAAAGTACCATTCACTTTAGACGTCTAGAAAATTTCACAATAATTAACTAAAATTTTGATTAAAACTTATATGCATGCGCTATATTTTGTATACAATAATGTATTGTAGGAAAATGGTAGTTATAACCTTCATTAATGGATTTCCTTGATTATTGTTGATATGTGAACCTTGATAAACCTAGACTATGGATTGCACATGAAAAATATGAAATGGGTATATTCGATTATTACGTGCATACGTTTATCCATGCTTTAGATTGGGATACGAACATATGAGTTATTGTTTGTAATGAACTTGAATATTTGACATATTGGATTGAAATGTTGAACATGATGAACTTTATTTATGAATATTTTGGAATATAGTGATTGTTGATGTTTTCTTTTTCTGAAAATAAAATTATAATTGTAACGCTTGGCGATTATTGGCAATAGCCGGAAGTGCAATTAATGATGCACGTAGATAGGGGGAGTTTTATCGCCCGGGTTGATTTAGGACCGAACGTAGTGTTGCATGATCCAAGAAATAACCGTACATCCATAAGTATTGGTATGGGACAGCCTTAACCTATTAAGTTATTTGAAACTAGTTTTACACATTGGAAGGCCGAAATAGCACGGGCATTCCGGGTAGGTTTATTCAAAGGAACGTCCACACTAAGGTGATTTGGAACCAACGTTTACCGACGTAACGGTGTACGCCTGGCTAAGGGGAGAAACAGTTGTAGTTTCATTGAGCTCAAAAAGATTATGATTTATGTGATTGTTTGTTTCTACTATAGCGAGGGTTTAATGTCACCGAGATGATGCAAAGCTAGATTTGAATAATGTAACGGTTCCGTGGAAGTCTCTGTGGCATGCCAAAGGAAGTGTGTTAAATATACATTGCAAAAAGGAAGAACATATCGTATGGGTAAAGCTGTACGACTTTGTAGAGTCAAAAACTAATCGATTTGCCGCGCTCGCGGTCATGAGTACTTGGTGAACTAACACTAGTTAGATGTTTTGATATTTTGAATCTGTGAGTTTACCCTTACAGATGATTCAATGCTTGACATGTGTTGGTAATCTTAAATTCATCTGTTGTGCCATGTGTTGGCAAAGTTTGTTTTCAGATATTATTTCATTTATTGGGAATGGATGTCTTAACACTCACGAAGGGTTGTGTGTAATTTGTTTCATTTCACTTACGAAGGGCTATGAGTAATTTGTTATATTTCGCTCACGAAGGACTGCGAGTCTTTTCTTACATTTATGTTATTTTCATTTATTACTTTTATGTTTATATACTTGATATTTATATACTCGTCAAATTGCTTTTACTTTATTTTCGCTTTCACTGTAAGTATTACAATTCAATTTGGCTCCAAGCAAATATTAACTGTAGAAGCCTTTCTCTTGATACAGCCTGCATTTATTTTAGGATTGCAAACACTACAAGTCTTGCTGAGTACGCAATGTACTCACCCTTGCTATTATTGTTGTTTTTAGGTGAAGAAATAGAATATTCCGTAGAATCATACTTTGTCGCAGGTTATGGGAATTATGACGATGATTTTATTTAGGGATTATACCTTGTCAGTTGGCTGAGGATTATGTGGCACACTACAAGACATTTGATTCTTCCGTTGTATTCTAATTGACCTCACCGGTCATATTGTAACAATGATTTCGTCATTATATGAAATAAAATATCGTGTATGGTTGTGATTACAAATTGTGTTTGTGCGTACTAGTTACTGATCATAGGACTAGCACAGTATGCACTTTACAACCCTTCTTTTATGTTGCACTGTAGCATAAAAAGTGAGGGTCTCACACTTCCTGTGACACTACGGAATAACGGTATGAGACATTTTCGATTTCGGCATTAAGATACGACTTTTGTGTCGTGTTTTTGGGCCTTTTCCGGGAGTTTAGGTCTTTCCTGGGGGAGAATTTGGGCCTTCCGGGGGAGTTTGGGCCTTGGGAGATCTAACTCGGGCCTTGGGGGACCATTGTGGGCCGAAGGTGGGGGAGAATTGGCCCAAGTGGAGGAGTTATTGGGTAGCAAACCCTGCTGCCCTGCCTATTGCACCCCCACCCCCTCCCTCCAACCCTAGCCGCCCTAGCCTCCTCCCTTGCGCTTCCACCCCTTGCCCCTTGCGCCTCCACCTCCCCTCCCCTCCCTAGCTGCCACCCTCCCCTCCCCTAGCAGCCCCACACCATCTTCCTCCTCGGTGTTCTTCATCTCCTCGCTTGGTGGATCGCCAAACCGGAGATCTCCGGCGATTCGCTGCGGTTCGGGAGGAAGGAGCGGCCGGAAGGAGGGAGGGATTCATCGTCGCTCGGTTCTTCGAGAAGAGGTAATGACTCGTGATTCTTTTGGGGTGGTCTAGGTGCTGCTAGGAGGGATAATCCATGCTTAAAGTTCATGTTTAGATGCTATGATTAGATGGGTTTGATTGGATTCTAAATCTGTCCCACGTTTTGTCCTCGGTCAAATTTGCACCCCGACCTAGGGCTTGAGCTTTGGGAATTTTAGAGGCGTTTTCTGGTCGGCCGGCTGTTATGAACATTGTAGGTAATGCAATTACCTTTAGTTGGACACCAAGAACGTTAAATTCCGTCCAGCCATTTAAACGTTATGGCTGTTTTACCGAACGCTATCAAATCTATGACGAGATTGGGACAGATCGTGTTAATTTGTAGATTAGACAATTTTAGAGGCAGATTCAGTCTTCGAAAATAATTAGAAAAAGCTAGAAAATTTTCTAAGCTTCGAGAAAGTGTACTCATTTACTTGATTTGGAGTTTTAGAACTGAAGTTATGCTAGTTCGAAGCTCGCTGCCTCCATGGGACAGATTTCCTGTTTACGGGTTTTAGGAGTGGGTTGCGAAGTCATTGTAGATGATCGCTCTCATACGGTTTTGTGGGCAAGTTTTGAGTGTATTGTACCTATGTGCAAGTGGTGTGCCCCCAGGAGTGCCTTCAACGTCTCGCCAATCCGTTCCGCGTGGGTGAAGGCAAGTGTATTGTGATGTTTGTGACTTGAATGGCATTATGTTTGCGTTATGATGCGAGTTAACCGTTGACATGTTTGCTTGCCATGTTTGAATCTTCAATGATTTAAGTGAATATGAATTGAGTAGATGATTATGAAATGCTATGTTATGGATTTGAGGATGAATATGTATCTAATTATGGCTATGCAATGGTTGAATTGAGTGCATATGCAAGTTTATTCATGTTTATGGCATGTGTGCATTCATGGTATGAGGACTGGCCAGGATGGTGAGAAAGTCATAAATAATCCGGTAAGGTCGGTGAGAAAGTTATGACTAATCCAGAGCGCCACTGAGAAAGACCTACCTCGTAGTTCCATCCACAGTCATGAATGGGAGCGAGTCAGTAAGAGTAGGCACCCTCCATCTACGGGATGGAAGGGGAAAGAGGGTGCACACCGACGGGAGTGCACTCGGCAATACCGATATGTACTTCAAAGAGACATGTGCATTGCATGAATGAAGTTATTTTATGAGATGCTTATGATGTTCTATGAGATGCATATGAAGATGTTTTATTGAGATGTTTATGACGATGTTATATGAGAGCATAAATGAAGGTTATGAGTTGATCCTCATGATGTGTGAATGGCATAAAGTATGTATGTGAATTGTTATTGTTTTTGTACCATTGCAATACACTTTGCTGAGTGATGAACTCACGCTTGTTGTTTTATGTTGATTTTAGGTACCATGAGCTCGGCAGTCGGGGAAGGGAGTTAGCGTCACATCCCCACATAGTTTTATTCACCTAGACAACTACACACTTTTATTTGTAGTTGTAATGATTATCTTAATGCGCTAAACTTGGATTATGCTGTCTTATGTGCTTGGTTTTAATGTTGTAGGACCGAGTAGGCAACTAGAGGGGGGGGGTGAATAGATGCCGAATAAAATTTAACGTTTTCTTTTAGAAAATGAAAGACCCCTAAAAAGCGGAAGAATATCTAATATCGTCGAGATCAAAACCCTAGATTAATTAGCGAGACAAGTCGAACATAAATCAAAACTAGTTCTATCAAAAATCGAACAATCCTTCTAATCAAGAAACAAAGCGAAAAAAATAAGAGAATATTGCATAAACTTATCTTTTTATTCCAAAGCCATCTTCAACAAGATGACACCAAAAATCTTCTAATCTTCAATGATTAGAAAAACCCTAAACAAACTAATAGAGCATACAAGCTCTTCTTTGCACCTTGTGCTTGATTGAACAATTGTTTGCTTGATTGATTGCTTGATTTTCTAAGCCCTTACAACCTCTATTTAAAGGACTCCATAGCCACCTATTCCATCTTGTATTCGGATCAAACAATCAGTCTCCATGCAATAATCGGACAGCAACCAACCGAGCCTCTCTCGGACAAAATGCCGATGCACTCACGCACACATGCAACCAGCACGCCACACACACCACGCACACATGTATTAAATGCACATGCATGCAGACACACACACACAATGCACATGCATGCACACACACACACCACGCACACATGCATTAAATGCACATGCATGCATATTTACACACAAAAAAAAATTCGTATACACGCGTACGACCACCTGCCGCTACGCTGCAACGAACTCGATCTCACGTGCACTGTTCTCTGGTACGAACGTCTCGCATGACACCCTCGACCCTCACGACCTCAGTTCCTCCCTTGAACCTAATCTCGGTCCCGTCACCGACCACGTTCGACCTCAAGCAACACCTGCACGTGAACAAAAACACACAAACAATTTCCGAGCCCAAGTCCGCGACTTGACTCAAGTTAATCCATGCAACCACTCACACGAGCGCATTGCATCAAATAAAATCAACCAAGACCAAACTCTTTTGCAAAATCTGAATCTTTTCAAATAAACAAACTGGTTTCAGATCTTTTTCAAATAAAGAAACCAAAAAAAATAAATCATTTCAAATTGGTTTCAAATCTTTTTCAAATACTGAACCAAAATCAAATCAACTCAAATCTTTTCAAATCTCTTCGAATATTCAAATACTCATCATCAAAAACACATGAATCAAAAAACAATGATCCTTCAATCTCCCCCTTGATGAGTAATTTGACAAAACACAATATAAGATTTGACAAAGGTATAGAAAAATACCAAATGAGAGTTTGAGAGAATTTGAGACCAAAAAGATTCCAAGACCAAGTAAAGACCAAGTAAATTCAAATTCTCAAATAGTTTGAATTTCTCCTTTCTTTTTATTTTTTCTTCTTCTTGACTTGCTCTCCCCCTTTTTGACAAAATAGTCATCAAGATCTCAAAACTCCCCCTTAATGAATGCAGTATCTCAAGCTTTGAAGAATATTGAGGGTATATAATCAAAGTAAGGCATTTGGAGAGTTTTTACGAGAGTTTTCACATTTTGTATCAATTTATCCAATGAGAAAGCAAATTGTGAGAATATGGAGGCTCTAACACATAGAAAAGTTGTTGCATAAGCAAATTAGAGCAAACAAGTAAAATATCATAAACTGATTTTGCCAAAGCAAAAAAAAATCTATCTTGAGCAAAGAGAGACTTTCAAATTCACTAATGTTTGTCTCAAGCCTTTTCAAAAATATTTGAATGTCCATTTTCTCTTTTAGGAGGTTTGACAATTTTTCTTTGTTGATCAAAAGGGATGACAAGTAACTGCACACTAGCCCATACTTGTGTATGAGTAGGTAGTTCTTTCTTGTATCTTTTTCAGTTTAAACTGGCAAGTGGCTTCACATTGTTCTGAACTTTTGTTTAGACAAGTAGCCTTTTCTTGCATCTTTTGCATTTAAATCCCTGGCAAGGAAGCTGCACATTGTACTAAACTTGTGTTTAGCCAAGTAGCTTTTGCTTGCATCTTTTTCAACTTGCTTTTATCATTAAAACACTGATTTTGCTTGAGACTCATAATGATCATTTGAAGTCCAACAAAAAGCTCACACATAGTTTCTAATCAGCTCTAGCCTTTCAACAGATGACAAGAAACTTTTAAGCCTATTTCACAAATGCAATACCATAATGAACAAGAGCCAAAATATTCTCGAAAAGCATCTCAAATTGAATTATTTTAGTCTTTTAGTCTTTTAGTGAGAAGTGAAGCAATGTAGCATTAAATTGACTATATAC
Source organism: Rhipidocladum racemiflorum (assembly GCA_036346355.1). Lineage (NCBI taxonomy): Eukaryota > Viridiplantae > Streptophyta > Magnoliopsida > Poales > Poaceae > Rhipidocladum > Rhipidocladum racemiflorum. The sequence continues at coordinate 74,158 of JAYEVF010000060.1, forward strand.
ACAAGAATAGTCAACAGAGCTTTATACTACATGATGCAATGAAAACAGGGGAGTTTTCTTTAAGTGTAACGTCAAAATAGCTCCTTGTAGTAACCAAAGTCAAGTAACACAAATGAAAGAGTTAAAATCAAGACTTCCCCTCAAATCAACCCATGGGGATGAATGATCCCAAGTTCGCCGCGTAAGAAAGCAAAGCGAGAAGAATCAAGCGGCTTAGTGAAAATATCAGCAATTTGAGCATCCGAATCAACAAATTTCAGTTCAATAGCTCCTTTTTCAACATGATCTCTAAGAAAATGATATCGAACATCAATGTGTTTAGTCCTTAAATGTTGAACAGGATTTTTAGCGATGTGAATTGCACTAGTATTATCACAAAGAAGTGGAACACTATTAAAGTTAATGCCGTAATCTTTAAGAGTTGAAGTGATCCAAAGAATTTGTGAACAACAACTAGCGGCCGCAACGTATTCAGCTTAGCAGAGATTGAGCAATCGAGGACTGTTTCTTAGAAGACCAAGAAACAAGTGAAGTGCCAAGAAAATGACATGTGCCGTAAGTACTCTTTCTATCTAATCTACACCTGCAAAATCAGCATCGAGAATATCCTAGGAGTGTAAGCGAAGAAGAACAAGAATACCAAATACCAAATTCAGAAGTGGAGCGAAGGTACACGAAAATTCTTTTAATTGCTTGTCGATGTGATTCTCGAGGAGAGGCTTGAAATCGGCGCACAAACATACCGCAAAATGTATGTCAGGCCTCGGCGATCAATTACGAGTGATCCAATCATGCTTCTGTATTCCTTTTGGTCCATCTCGACACCATTTTCGTCAGGATCCAAAATTGTTGTTGTGCTCATTGGAGTAGATACTAACTTTCCTTCTCCCATATCGAATTTCTTTAGTAGCTCCTTTGTATACTTGGATTGGTGCAGGAAGATCCCGTCTTTCGCTTGCTTGATTTGAAATCCAAGAAAGTATGTCAACTCTCCCATCATACTCATCTCGAATTCCCTAGACATTAGCTCAGAAAAATGCAACACAAGAGAGTGGGAGGATCCTCCAAAAATAATATCATCCACATAAATTTGCACCACAAGAAATTGATCATTTGAATTTTGAGTAAATAGAGTTTTATCAACTTTTCCCATCTCAAAATTATGTTGAAGCAAGAAGCCTTTTAATCTATCATACCAAGCACGAGGGGCTTGTTTTAATCCATAAAGAGCTTTTGACAAACGATATACATGATTAGGAAATTTTTCATTTTTAAAGCCAGGAGGTTGTTTCACAAAAACTTCTTCTATAAAACCGTTTAGAAAAGCACTTTTCACATCCATTTGAAATAACTTAAAACCTTTTGAAGCTGCAAACGCCAAAAGAATGCGAATAGCTTCTAAACGAGCAACAGGAGCAAAAGTTTCATCAAAATCAATTCCTTCAAGTTGGGAGTAACCTTGAGCTACAAGTCTAGCTTTGTTTCTAACAATTAGTCCATCTTCATTCAGCTTGTTCTTAAAAACCCATTTTGTTCCAATAATGTTTTGACTTTTAGGAGGTTCCACTAAAGACCAAACTTTATTTCGTTCAAAATTCTCTAACTCCTCATGCATCGCATCAACCCAAGAACTATCAGTTAAAGCATGTGTAATATTTATGATGTTCTATGAGATGCATATGAAGATGTTTTATTGAGATGTTTATGACGATGTTATATGAGAGCATAAATGAAGGTTATGAGTTGATCCTCATGATGTGTGAATGGCATAAAGTATGTATGTGAATTGTTATTGTTTTTGTACCATTGCAATACACTTTGCTGAGTGATGAACTCACGCTTGTTGTTTTATGTTGATTTTAGGTACCATGAGCTCGGCAGTCGGGGAAGGGAGTTAGCGTCACATCCCCACATAGTTTTATTCACTTAGACAACTACACACTTTTATTTGTAGTTGTAATGATTATCTTAATGCGCTAAACTTGGATTATGCTGTCTTATGTGCATGGTTTTAATGTTCTCTTCATATTCGTTCAAGAAACGTTGGAGGTTATGTTATGGGCTTGAAATGATGCTTTATCTCCTGTTAGTGCTGTTTTAGATGTCATCTATTATGCTATTATGATGTGATAATATTATTGTTGCTTCGAACCATGGAAAAACACAGGAGATCTTTGCCAAATTTCGGTTAAAACATTTAGTGTAGTTGCTGTAAGTTATTCATAATTGTGTGTTATGGGTTGCTTCTAGTATCGTTTGGGTGACATTCGCGGCATAGTAGGTGCCAGGGTGTTACACTTCCTTAGCTCCGGCGGTGTACACCTCATCCGTGCCATGTAAGCAAATATATTTAAGTATGAGGTAGTTCCCATGTGTGAGCATTTTTCCTTGGTTTTTTTCAGCATTTTGGGAGTTGGTTTTTAGGGGGGTCATGCGGGGAAGCTCAAATGGCTCTACAACACATATGGCCTTAGGTGACAATTAGATTTCATCATAAAGAGACGTTTTTTTGTCACCGTATGCTATCCGTGACTCTCCTATGACAAAAAACCATATGTCACAGAAGGTACGTCTCTAAAGGCCTTAGGTGACAAAACAGGGGAAAACCTCATAAAATTAGTGACGAATATTTACATCGTAATATATAATTATGACACTGTGAATTGTCACATTTTGAAACAAAAAACGTCACGAGTGACTGTGATGCTGCCATATGGTTGATGATATGACATGTGCCGTGGCAGATGACATGGCTGATGACTTGGCAGATGATGTGGTGGAATGTTATGACGAATTTTGTCGTCATAATATATCTAAAGGCCCATGTGCATGCTAGACCAAAGCTAAGTAATGTGGGCTTAGCCCAATTTAAGGCCTAATATCTGACTTGGTCAAGGCCATTTTGGGGCCTAATTCGATTCAGTCCTATGCCATTTTGGGGCCTAATTCGATTCAGTCCTATGCCATTTTTGGGCCTAATTAATTCGGTTTGGTCCTTTGAGCTCAATTTAGTTTGGTCCTAGCCCATACATTTGCATATATCAAATAGTATGCCCAAAATAATAATATTCACAGAATGCCAACAAAAAAAATATTATGCACAGAATATTGGTTATACATACATTTGCATATATCAAATAGTTGACAAGACCAAACAATGTTCACAGACCACAAGACTAAATAGCTCCAACAGTTCACCAAAATGTTCCAGCAGCCACAATTCAAGCTGAAATAATGCAAGCTAGTTTCTTGTGCTACAACAGCCACAAGTTACACAAAATAGCTCTAACATTTCGCTAATAGTTCCAGCAGTTCACCGAGAATGCTCTAGCAGCCACAAATCGTAAAGGACAGCACAAGAAATCAACATTTCACCAATAGTTGCAGCTACATCAAGTTGAGAAGCAACACAGAAATTTTAGATAGTCCGATTGACCTGACCCTGATTGAAGCTTATTAGTTGACTAAGGAGAGCGTTAGTTTCTTGTGTTGTGTTCTTCAAACTCTCAATCTCTTGTGACTGTTTTGCCATTGTTGTTTCAGATTATTGTGCCTGCATCTTCAAGGTATCCAACTCTTGCTGTTGAGCATCAATTTGCTATCAAAGTTCTGCTGCTCCTTGCTTCTCGATCTCAAGTTTAGATGAAGCTCTTCTACTGTGAGGAAACACCACCTCTGGAGCTTTTATTGGTGGTGATCAAGGCCCACATTTTGTAGAAATGAACTTGATTGAGGCAGAACATGAGAAACAACTTCAGTAGAAGACTTTGGTTGTTGTCCATCTTGAACTGGTTCAGCCATGATTGCTTCCATATCAGCCTAGCAATATAACGATTACAACTTAGTCTTGCATGTTGTACTCAAATTTTATTTGAAGTGTACATCATGAATAAAAGGCAAAAAAAGGAAACAAGTACTTACAATAGCTTTCTTTACTGGCTCACTAAAGCCAGTGTTCTTGCTGCAATGCATGTCCTTGAAAAGGTCAAATGCAGTGGGCTCTACATCTTTGTATTTTTCTTGCTTCTAAAAGGATGTGTAAACAATTTGAAACTGTTAGCTCGAAACATGATCAAGATTTAATGAGTAGTGACCACACACATTGTTTGTTTAGTTTCTTACCATGACATGGGCATGTGCAATGTAGCACCGAGAGCCTGTCCGCTGCTGAAATTGGACTTTCTTGCGATTTACACATGTCCTGTACATGAAAATGCAATGCACATGTCTCTTGTTAGCACATACCGGTATTACCGAGTGCACACCCGTCGGTGTGCACCCTCTTTCCCCTTCCATCCCATAGATGGAGGGTGCCTACTCTTACTGACTAGCTTTCATTCACAACTATGGATGGAATCCCAAGGTAGGTCTTTCTCAATGGCGCTTTGGATTAGTCATAACTTTCTCACCAACCTTACCGGATTAGTTATGACTTTCTCAACGACTGGCGATCCTCATGCCATGAATGCAAATATGCCATAAACATGAATAACTTGCATATAAACTCAATTTAACCATTGCATAGCCTTATAACAAATCATTTTCATCATGTCACATGCAAGAATCAATCATGGCATCATATCATAAAACTTGTGTAAACTATCTCATTATCAAACATTATGGCTCCCTAAGCCACAACTAGTACAATACACTTGCCTTCAATCGTGAGCGACGGAGTGGCGAGAGGTTGAGAGCACTCCCGGGGTCACAACACCTGCACAAAGGTACAATACACTCAAAACTTGCCCTCAAAACCGTACGAGAGTGACCATCTACAACGACTTCGCAACCCACTCCAAAAACCCGAAAAGAGAGAATCTGTCCCATCGGGACAGCGGGCTTCCAAATAGCATAACTTGAGTTCTAAAACCCCAAATAAAGTAAACGAGTACATTTTCTCGAAGATTAGGAAATTTCCCAAATTTTTCTAGGTATTCGTGAAGACTGAATCGGCTTCTAAAATTGTATAATTTACAGTTGAACACGATTTGTTCCAATCACGTCACAGATTTGACAATGTTCGGTAAAACAGCCATAGCTTTTAAACGGCTAGACAGAATTTAGTGTTCTTGGTGTCCAATTAGATGTAATTGAATTACCTACAACTTTCATAACAGTTGGCTGATCAGAAAACACACTTAAAATTTCCAAAACTGAGCCCGAAGCTCAGGCGCCCAATCTGCCCGAGAACACAACATTGGACAGATTTGCATTAACCCTAATCCCATCTAGAAACTGCACCTATACAAGAATTTTAGGCATGAAAACTACCTTCTAACCAGCATCACAACCCTACAAAATAACCTACCAACACTTACCTCCCTTGAAGAACCACTCGAACGACGAAAACCTACTCCTCCCGCCCTCGATCTTCCTCCAAACGCTGAATCCGCCGGTTCCTCTCGGTTGCGGAGCTTCCCAACGGAGGGATCGACGGAGGGGGAGGGTGTGGCAGCAAGGGGAGGGTGGATCCCTGCTAGGGCCGGCTAGGGGGTGGAGGAGAGGGAGGGGGTGGCGCATGGGAGGGGAGGAGGGGGGCGGCTAGGGCTTGGAGGCGAGTGGTGGCTATGGGAGGGGGAGGAGGGGGTGGGGCGCATGGGGAAGGCTTGGGTGCGCCCTAGGGAAGGTTGGCTGCCCCCTCCTCCCCACAGGGCCAAGAAGCCTCCACCTAAGGCCCAAAAAGATCCCCCCAAGGCCCATGTTGTAACACCCTGGCATCTAGTATGCCCGAATGCTACCAAACATTGACTAAATATCAACTAAATACCATACATGAAGACAAATTTCAGCAAAGGCACAAATGCTAAACACCGAAATTTCGGCAGCATCTCCTTTGTTTTATCATGATTTAAACAATAGCAATATCATAGCAAAATATTTCACAACATAAGAAATCTAAAGCAGTAATATATAATGGATAAAACATCATCATAAACAGTTAAACCAAAACCAACCACACAAACATCTATAGCTAAGCAAAGAGGATCAACAGCACATTAAAATTAATCCATACACTTAGTTCAGGGCACTATTATTATGATCATGACTCAAGGTTGGTAAATGTGACTGGAACTACGTGAAGATGTGTAGCTAATGCCCTTTCCCACATGCCGGTGTCATGGTACCAAAAAAAAAACAACATAAACACAAGCATGAGTTCATCACTCAGCAAGTATATTGCAATGGTATAAACAAAAACAATTACATGGCTACAACAACTCACATCATGTATATCATCTCATTCATGTTCACAAATCATTATCTTCATCATTATGTATGCAATGCGATGCGATGTGATGCGATGCTCATATCTCCTTGGAAACTCATACCGGTATGGTTGAGTACACACCCGTCGGTGTGCACCCTCTCCCCCCTTCCATCCCGAAGATGGAGGGTGCCTACTCCTCGCTTCCCCACACCACGGTGGATGGAATTACGATGTAGGACTTACTCATTGGCTCTCCGGAATAGTCATAACTTTCTCACCGACCTTCCCCGGACTAGTTATGACTCTCTCACCGCCCGGGCCATGTATCTTGCCATGTATGCAAATATGCCAACATCATGAATAACTTGTACATTAACACATGGCATCATCATGGATAACTTGTACATTAACACATGGCATCATCACATAATAAACATATTCATCATATCAATAGCAAACATTAAAGCATGGCATGTGAACATATCATATATTCAAATTTCAATCTCAATCAATCAAACAAACTACAACCCGCTAACCATTCCAATACACTTGCCTCCACCACGGGCGACGGATTGGCGAGAAGTAGAAGGCACTCCCGGGGTCGCACCACCTGCACATAGGGACCACACACTCACAATCATGTCCACAAAATAGTACGCAAACCCTCTTCTATCCTGACCTCACCAACTACTCGCAAAACCCAAAAACAGAGGTTCTGTCCCGTCGGGACAGCAGCATTCCAAAAGGCATAACTCGGGTTCTAAGACTTCGAATGAATTAAACGAGTACATTCTCGCGTAGCTTAGGAAATTTCCCAACTTTTTCTAAGTATATGGGAAAGCTGATTCGGACTCTAAAGTTGTTTAATCTACAAAATACCGTGATCTGTTCCAATCACGTCACAGATTTAAACACGCTCGGTAAAACAGCCATAACTTTCAAACGGCTGATCGGAATTACGCGTTCTTTATATGCACTGAAAGGTATTGAAATTACCTACAACTTCTTCAACAGGCGGACGTCCAAATTCGGACTCTAAATTGGTGAAAAACCGAACCCTAGGTCGACTGCTCATGCTGTCCAAAACAGAGAACGTGACAACTTCTAGATTTCATCTAATCTACTCAATTCCAGCACCACCAATTGATCTAAAAACATGATAATGACCCTTAGAACAGTACCTAGATCAACCCCAAGGTTTCCCATGGCCATACCTTCGCCCGACGCACGAGAACCCAATAGATCTCCTCCCGGATCGCTCCTCGCTCCTTGAGACATGATGATAGTAATAGTGCCCTGAACTAGGTGTATGGATTAATTTTAATGTGCTGTTGATCCTCTTTGCTTAGCTATAGATGTTTGTGTGGTTGGTTTTGGTTTAATTGTTTATGATGATGTTTTATCCATTATATATTGCTGCTTTAGATGTCTTATGTTATGAAATATTTTGCTATGATATTGCTATTGTTCAAATCATGATAAAACAAAGCAGATGCTGCCGAAATTTCGGTGTTTAGCATTTGTGCCTTTGCTGAAAATTTGTCTTCATGTATGGTATTTAGTTGATGTTTAGTCTTTGTTTGGTAACATTCGGGCATACTAGATGCCGGGGTGTTATAGGAGGGGGGTGGGGCGTATGGCAGCAGGGGGAGCCCCTTTTTACCAGCCCAAACAGGTCTCCAACTCCCACATGGACTCAAACTCTTCCCCACCAAGGCCCACGACCCTTTCCCCTAGGCCCAAACTCCCCCGGAAAGGCCCAAATCCCTGGAAACGGCCCGGAAACGCAAATAAACATCATATCGTAGGGTTTTAACCTTAATTCCACATTTTATAATGTTTTTGACCTCAACATTCACATTTTGTAATGCCACAATCTCTAATTTCACATTTTATAAAGTCTCGGCATTCCGTAGTGTCACATTCCCCCCCTTAAACATGATTCGACCTCGAATCCGAAAGACGCCAAAATCAACCACAAAGTCCCCAATGGACAAGACTTCTCTGCAGCACAAAATATTCGCACAACGACTCAATCCGGAACAAACAACAAGCGGGTTCCCAAAACCAACACTTACCGAAAAAGTATTGATCTAGCTCAACTAAGGGCAACCTCTCACAGTTCAACCTTCACTTCAATTCCCAAATAGAATCTGCGTTTCAACCACAAAGGGCTCCATCAACCCAAGTCGCTCGAATCCTCACGACAAACACTTCACACTTCTATCACAACCAACCTGACTACCACACTCCATTAAACTCAACATGACATAATCAAAGCAAGTCACAATTCCTTTAACGACCTCTCTACATTCCCGAAAATTTCCATCGAGGGGAATAACTCATTAAGGCACACTTGCCCTTCCGATACACGATCATACTAATATTTTATTCCATCCTCTCCCAGGCAAGACTCAAACCCAAAAACAACTAGTTAAGACAATTGCTTACGGCAGGACAATTATCATCGAACTACCGTCAACTTCACTTCCACCCATCGCTACTCTTAATAAAGGTTAAACCCATACATCATCAACCTCCATCACAAACCACCCTTATACCACTAAGGTTCGACACCTAGCCCCAAGCTAGGATCGTAAAACCTTACCAAACCACAATTGGTTCCTTTCTTAAGAGGGTCTCACCCTCACACAAAAACACTTAGCTATCAAGCCCAAGTGGACCACACACGACAACTCAAACCCAAAGCGTTAACAACCATTTTTGGAAATAATTCGACAATAACCAAAGAGCATTCATTTTAAGAATTTTTTTTAAAATAATATTATTTTAATCAAAATTTACAGAAATAATATGCCGAAAAAGAAAATAGCAAAACTACCCCCCTGTGTCCATTTGAATTGGCGACAGGGTCCTGTCGCCATTTGAATTGGCGACAGGAGCTCCTGTCGCCATTTCAAATGGCGACAGGGGGCATCCAGCCTCTGGCTGCGTGGGGCAGCATTGGAAATGTCGAGTTTGCCCCTTGTCGCCATTTGAAATGGAAATACCCTCCTGTCGCCAATTGAAATGGATACAGGAGGGCAAACTCAATAAATTAAGGAAAAAACATATTTAGCTGTGATAATTGATGTTGTAATGTATAAAATTACAATTATGAAGGATAAGTAATGTGAAAGGGTGAAAAAATATTATTGAACTTTATATACTTTAAAATATATATATGCAGCACATGTATAAGGAAAATTTTGAATTCTATACACAATATTTACTGTATTTTCAAATCGCTACAACATTTTTGTGTATTTGCGAAAAACCCAACCGTATTCGCTCTGCTGTACTGCGGAAACCTGAAATTGCATCTCCGGTATATGGAAAACCAGACATGTTTTATTCGGTCAACGCTAAACCGAAAATCGGTGTATTTGGAACGCCGAAATGACAATAGTGAACAGTACCTTGTCCGGTTCACCCGGAACAAGGCCAGCCAATCTATTTGTTTTGTTTATTTCGGATTTTTGAAACCGAGTTGATAAAAATGCAGATAAGTTTCGATGTACTGGTCACATTAAATTCGACTTTTTCATAATCGGTTGTTGCTTATTTGTATTTTCGAAAACCGGTGACTATGTATCCATATGACATGATGAAATTTGATATTTTAATCTTTGAAGAATTACAGGCTCCTCACGCAGGTGTTACATTTTACGTATATGTCAAGAAAACCAATGTCAAGAACCAAACATTGCAAATTCAGAGGGTTGTACAACTTGTACATGCATGGATAATTCCAGTCTAATAGGCTAGCTTTCATGGCTCAACAGGAAAGGAAAGGAATCAATCAAAGAAGGCTACCAATTGATGACTGATTTTACGATCATTGTGAAAAGCACGTATATGCAGGTAGTAACCTTAGGAACAAAACTCAACGTTAGTAGTGCACATGTAACGAAAGTTTAGATGATGAAAGGAGCAACAGATTATATTACAATGACATTACAGCAGTGACGATATTTCTAGGAGAAGTGACGATAACACTGGTTGTCATGGTGGAACAAGTGATCGTTCCGTCTATGTTCGTAGAGTGGGAACGATGCCATACATTTTCTACATATTACATCACCCGTCATTCTTTTGCGATTTGTTCTCGGACACCGCTCAATCTCTCTTATGAAAGAGCTCCATGGCCGTGGGCAGTGCTCCCAGTTGCTGCCGAATGGGTAGCCTATGCCATACGTCTCTGGGGTATAAGAAGTAACTTGGTTGCGTGCATTCTGTGGAGTTCTGCCCTCCCATATGGGCATGCCATCCCGATTTCAGCGTCCCCTATGTTAATACCGCTCGGGTTCCTGATGGTCTCAGAACCCGGCAAGGATTTCTTCCGTTGTGCGCATCTCGGCCTGCTTCCCCTTGTCCCTACTTAGAGTGGAGGAACCCTCTTCCACTTCCGTTCCTTGCGGAGACGTCTTCTTTGTTTCGCTCGCACTCCACTATATGGTGCAGGAGGTGCGTGTTGGGCTTGTCCTTGTATAATCGGAAGCGTGCCTGCAGTCCATACAGTATGTATGCCGTGAGTCGATTGCAAAATACCTTGGGCGTACTGAGTCCTGGCTTTTCGAGGCGAAAGTAGCACCACGGAGAGGGTTGCTCCCCCCAGTTATCCCATATGGGAAGTTTGAGATGTGGGTGGTACTTCTCCGGATCCACCCAGTTGAAGTAGGCGCACCATTCATCCTCGGCCAAGGGGCACCGGTAGAATCTCCGGTCCGCTAGATCCCCTTGGCAGGTATCAACGACTGCTTGCAGGTCGTGATAGCAAAATTCGGGGCTTTCGGGTGCGGGCCCTTGAGGAGGTTTCTCCTTTGACTTTATCCATTTTGCATGTTTCTTCTTGGAGTCCTGTATGCGATGAAGAGGTTTAGAATTACTACTTTGTGACTGCGTAACATTAGCATGTCGCATGGAACTCACCGATTGGTTGCTTTCTTGCCCACCGGCCCTAAACTCCGGTCGACTAGAAGGGGGACATATCCCGGCGGCCTCTCCCATCGGGTGAAGTTCTCGTGCGAAGTGGGGTAGGCGTCGTGGTAGTTGTTGAGAAATTCGTAGTCACGTCGTTCCGGCCCGTCGATCCATTGGAAGAAGCAACACCGGTCCATGCGCTACAAAAGAAAAACGACGCATGAAATGGTAGTGGTACCCTTAACTTCAATGACACCAGTAGGTTTACCTCATAGCCGTGTGCACAACAGTAATGAGCGTGGGCGGCCGTAGCTCCGTGGTTAGACTGCATCATCTTCGCCGGAAGGTTGCAGGCGCAATTAGGTCGGGGCAACTCCGGAAGAACTGGAGCATCAACACAACTCGCATCCGGGTATTCGGGGGGGGTTTAAGTTTCGCTTGCTGAAGAGGCGACGGTAGAACGACATCGTAGCCTAATTTGTGTAAAGTGTGCAGAAGTTTATTGTCAGTCTGTTGGTAATGGAAGTGTATCCCTCCACCGGTTTTATAGTGGTGGCGAGCTAGATAGCCTGTCATCCACTTGGCAAAGATGCATGACCTGTCTCCCCTCTCCGAAAGCTGCACAACCTGTCACATCATTAGCAAAGCTGCATCACCTGTCACGCTTCGTGAAAGCTGCACGACATCGTGGTCCAATAAGTCTGAGAAAGCTGACAGCAGCGTGTTGTCAAGTCGCATTGAGGGTGACCGGTCATGCAGCTTTTATTGAGGGTGGCAGGTCGTGCAGCTTTTATTGAGGGTGGTAGGTCATGCAGCTTGCATTGAGGGTGATAGGTCATGCAGCTTACATTGAGGGTGACTGGTCGTGCAGTTTTGATTGAGGGTGGTAGGTCGTGCAGCTGAGGGTGATAGGTCGTGCAGCTTTGTGTTGTCTCGTATGGCTTGTAACGACAAATCATATTAAAGGCATAAAATACAGCGTTGAAATGGATAAGTTACAACATAACATTACAACGCGGGAAAAACAACGGTGGAATACGAAGCCTTACCAACGTACATGACGGGTGCCTCACTAATACATATTATTTTAACAACTCTAGCGATACAGGATTACAACTCTCTTCGCATATAAATTCTCAACGCCCAATAACCCTAAGTATTATAGTCGCGCACAAACCCTAACGATGTAGGATTTTCGGCGGCCCGTAGAAATGCATGTTGGAAGTTATTTTTTGGGCCGAATGTACCAGATTTGCTATTAGGTATACGGACTACCATATTCTGTAAAAATATCTCAGTTACAACTCTCTTCGCATATAAATTCTCAACGCCCAATAACCCTAAGTATTATATTCGCGCACAAACCCTAACGATGAAGGATTTTCGGCGGCCCGTAGAAATGCATGTTGGAAGTTATTTTTTTGGCCGGATGTACCAGATTTGCTATTTGGTATACGGACTACCATATTCTGTAAAAATATCTCAGTAACAACTCCCTTCGCATATAAATTCTCAACGCCCAATAACCCTAAGTATTATATTCGCGCACAAACCCTAACGATGAAGGATTTTCATGGCCCGTAGAAATGCATGTTGGAAGTTATTTTTTGGGCGGATGTACCAGATTTGCTATTTGGTATCACGGACTACCATATTCTGTAAAAATATCTCAAGAACAACTCTCTTCGCATATAAATTCAACGCCCAATAACCCTAAGTATTATATTCGCGCCTGAGACCCTAACGATGAAGGATTTTCATGGCTCGTAGAAATGCATGTTGGAAGTTATTTTTTGGGCCGGATGTACCAGATTTGCTATTTGGTATACGGACTACCATATTCTGTAAAAATATCTCAGTAACAACTCTCTTCGCATATAAATTCTCAACGCCCAATAACCCTAAGTATTATATTCGCGCACAAACCCTAACGATGAAGGATTTTCGGCGGCCCGTAGAAATGCATGTTGGAAGTTATTTTTTGGGCCGGATGTACCAGATTTGCTATTTGGTATACGGACTACCATATTCTGTAAAAATATCTCAGTTACAACTCTCTTCGCATTTAAATTCTCAACGCCCAATAACCCTAAGTATTATATTCGCGCTACTGCGTTGTAATGTACTCAATAGGCATCTACATTGTTTTTTCTGCGTTGTAATGTTATGTTGTAACTGTTATTTTCCTTGTGCGTGCTACTGCTTTTGGCTGCGTTTCCCTAAGGCTTTATGCCATTGTTGCCGCTGTGCTGGGTCTCCGATGTTCGCTTCCTGTAATCTCTCGCGCTCAAACGAGGAAGTCGTCAAACCATGCAAGGCGGATTCATTGAGATAAAACATACGAAAAGATAAACCAGTTGAACAAAGTCATTGTTGCACAGAATGAACTGATAGTACTAAAAGATAAAACTAAAACAAAAACTAGCTACGGCCCCTGCGAGGGGTGACGCCGCGTGTGGCCCCAGGCCTCCTCCGACGCTGAACATGCCCGGCTGAATATGTCAGCGGGTCAGGAGGAACTCCGTGAGAACCCCTAGTAGTGCGACGTGGTGGAGTCGGAGTAGTGAAGGGGTCCTGCGTCGGCTGACTGGGTCCGGGCGCGGGGTCGACCTGCGTCGGCTGACTGGGTCCGGGCGCGGAGGCGAGCTGCGAAGGACCAAGGATATCCTCCATCGTCGCCTGCTGGGGGGACCGAAGCCAGTCGTGAAGAACATCGGTGTCGTCAACGGGGCTCGAGCCGCCAGAGTGGGTCGCGCTACGGTCATCGACGGCTGTTGAGAAATGTTTCACGTTAGCACACATAATGTAAAAAATGTAGTAGACAAGGACAGAGCAGAAAGGTGTACCTGTAGTGGGCTGCTGCCACCTGGAGCCCCCCGGGTACATCTGGAGGAGGGGCGAGTGGCGCGATCTTGGAGTGCGGTGTCGCGAACCCGTCGCCCACGTCTGACGGAACGAGCGACCGGGACTGTGCCGCCACATCGTCCCTCAACCTCGTGCCCGACGTAAGGTGGACGATGCGAGCGGACTTGTCGACAACACCCTGCAGCATCGCTCTCACCTGATCTATGGTCGCGCGTTGCGTGTCGATAGCTGCTACCATCGAGGCCGCGTCGTCGTGCACCTCCCGGGCAATGTCACCCTGTGAAAATGGCTTGTTAGTTCTATGCATGCAGGGTATACAACTTGTGGGAGCAAGTACTAACCACGCGGTGAAAAGCAGAGTCCGGCTGTGTAGGGTAGGTGTCCATTTGTGGAGGAGCGTGCCTCGGAGGTGACTCCACCACATGCACAACTCGAGCAGCGTGCAGCGCCGGGCTGTACCACCGGATGTAGTCGTCGTACGTGGCGTGGTCGTAAGGGGCAGTCTCCTCATGCACATCTGCCAAAGCCTGCGCCCACTGCTCAACATGAGGAATCATGCGTGTCGCCCAGCTCGTAGTAGGGCCTAAGCCCTTGCGTGTCAGTCTGCATTAGTCGATTTGCAACGAAAACTTCATTAGTAATATATGCAATTAAATGAGATGTTAAATAATTGTAACAGAGATGGAAAGCAATACTAACGAGTGGACGCTAGCCAGGACGATGGCACCTGCAGGTGGGGGGAACTCCTGACGGAGGCCAAACTGCCGCATGACGCGGTGGGCCGCGTACGTCTCAACGCACACGTCGAAAACCAAGTGACGCCGTGTGAGCCAGTATGCGGCGTCACTGCTGCACTGCAGCGAAAGTCCCTGAGGAGCTCGCGCGTCGACAAGCTCTGGAAGGTAGGGCCGCCAAATGACGCGGTCATCTGTCAGCTGGTCAAACATCGCTGTGTACTCAGGGTACGAAGCGTGCGGCGTAACTGGGGCGAAAGTGGGCTGCAAAAACAAGAAATACACCAACGTTAGTACAGAATAGTATTGATGAAAATTATTTCACAAACAAGGTAATAAATTATGTGGTACTAACCCGTCGGCGACACCACAAAGACCCCATGGTAGGGCGGTCGACCTCATCTCCAACTGCTCCGTAGAACTTGTCGCCTGTAGGACCGAGTAGGCAACTAGAGGGGGGGGTGAATAGATGCCGAATAAAATTCAACTATTTCTTTCGGAAAATTAAAGACCCCTAAATAGCGGAAGAATATTTAATATCGTAGAGATCAAAACCCTAGATTAATTAGCGAGACAAGTCGAACAAAAATCAAAACTAGTTCTATCAAAAATCGAACAATCCTTCTAATCAAGAATCAAAGCGAAAAAAAATAAGAGAATATTGCATAAACTTATCTTTTTATTCCAAAGCCATCTTCAACAAGATGACACCAAAAATCTTCTAATCTTCAATGATTAGAAAACCCTAAACAAACGAATAGAGCATACAAGCTCTTCTTTGCACCTTGTGCTTGATTGAACAATTGTGTGCTTGATTGATTCTAAGCACCTAGAACCCCCTATTTAAAGGACAAGAGAACAGAATCCTTTTCCTATTCTTCATCTTCACATTGACTCGGACCTTTGCATAGCCTTGACTGTACAACTCGGATTGCTCTTGCAGTTGCTCCAATCGGACAGACAAAAACTAATTCGGCTCCTCCACCGAATCGTATTGCACAAGCCACCACATGCCAACCGATCGGACATAAAGTCCAGCCATTAAATGATGTGTCGGCCAGCTCATGAACCACACACAGCATGACACTACACATTAACCCACATGCACCCTTCACGTCACTATGCATTCACGTCATGTACACAAGCCACTCACACACATGCATGCACACAGCACTCACGCATGCATGCAGGCACACACACACGATGCACTCACGCACACATGCACATTAAATGCATTTGTATGCATGCACACACACACACACTTGCATGCACACACACTTGCATGCACACACATGCATATATACTGTATCTACATATGCATTTTAAAAATTTCGTAAACATGCGTCACGACTACGCTGCGCTCTGTTGCAATGATCTCGATCTCACGTGCACTTTGTTCTCTAGTCCGAGCGTCTCGCATGACACCCTCGACCCTCACGACCTCGCCTCCTCCTGAACCTAGTCTCAGATCCACTGTCACCGACCACGTTCGACCTCAAGCAACACCTGCGTGAACAAAAACACAGAAACAATTTCCGAGCCCAAGTCCGCGACTTGACTCAAGTTAATCCATGCAACCACTCACACGAGCGCATTGCATCAAATAAAATCAACCAAAAACATAATTAAAAATCAGACCAAACTCTTTTGCAAAATCTGAATCTTTTCAAATAAAGAAACCAAAAAATAAATCGTTTCAAATTGGTTTCAAATCCTTTTCAAATACTGAACCAAAATCAAATCAACTCAAATCTTTTCAAATCTCTTCGAATATTCAAATACTCATCATCAAAAACACATAGATCAAAAAAAAATGATCCTTCAATCGCCATACGGCTGCAGGTCTATATGTGGACGTCCGATCTGGAACCTCTCGAACGACCACAACTGAAGCAGTAGCGGACACCCAGCGAGAACGGATGAGTCCGTGGTGCGATGGCACCCATCGCAAAGAGCACGGTAGGTGGCCGCCAGTACTGCCGGTCCCCAAGCCAGCTGTGGGATATGATCCATGTCGACCTCGCGATCGCGTCTGTGGCGAATCGATCAAGTGCTTGTCGACGGTGTCTCCGTGGCTCGAGCTGAACATGACCCGGCCGAATAGCGGATCAGTGCGCCTCGAAGTGGCGGGTGACGACGTAGTCCTCCGCCTCCGGCCGCCATCCTCTCGGGCTGCAAAGGCTATGGTTAGCGCCGAACTGAAAGCGGCTAAAAAAACTACAAAATAAAGCGCAAATTAAATAGAACTGAAACAGCCACATCTACGTATGGCCGAGCGTAGAAGAGAAAGAGCTGTAACCTTCTGGTATCACACCTGCGAACCGGTGCAGGAGGTCCGTCCGCTAGTCAGGGTCGACGTCGACCGGCACCACTGCGTCCCCTGAGCAAGGTAGGCCCAGTAGGTAACTCACATCCTCAAGTGTGGGCGCCATCTCGCCGCACGGAAGGTGGAATGTGTGCGTCTCAGGGCGCCAACGGTCCACCAAAGCGGTCAGTAAGCTCCGGTCGTACGGGAACCTCCTGGAGGAACCTCGCCTGTCCTGGTCGTCAGCCACGGTCGCCTCCACCATCCTGGCTAATGGAAGCAACCCCGCTGCCCTCAACCTGCATGAAAATATTGTAAGTACGCTGCCTGCACACATAGATGACAGTACATTGAACTTATAGAACCATGTGATTAGTGTACTAACCTCAGAAGCCATCGCGGGTCAATCCTGCATGCTCTCATGGGGGTGCGCAAGCGTAGGGTGCCAAGCTCAAGAGGTAGCTGCCCCGGCTGCAGCGGCGCGGTGGCCAAGTGGCTCCGGTGAGTCGCATCTATCACCGGGTCAAGCAACTCGTACGCCATACCTGCAATGTGTAACCCGACAATAGGAAAATAGAAGAACATATCGTTACAAATTGAACACAACAATTACATAAAGAAAGTGCAAACAATCATTCCATAATAAATTTGAAGTACAACAATTTAATCAGTAAGTACATACATAAACGACGTAGAACAATTTAATTGGAAAGTCCATACATTAATGACGTACAACAATTTAATTGTAAAGTCCATACATAAACGACGTACAACAATTTAATTAGAAACTCCATACATAAACGACGTACAACAATTTAATTGGAAAGTCCATACATAAACGATGTACAACAATTTCATTGGAAAGTCCTTACATAAACGACGTACAATAATTTTACTGCCTCTGAACCGTGGGACAATACTTGAAAGTGTGGCCCGTCTCCTTGCAAACTGAACATTTCTTCACACGATGTCCACTTTCCGCTGCATCCATATCGTTCCTTATACGCCTTGTCTGCCGTCGCCCAACACCCTTCAGCCTACTTACATCCGGAATCCACCGTGTCTCCTCCAGGTATGATGCTCCGTGAATAAACCCACCACTCGAAAACCGTACATTTCCCACTCCAGGTTGCCATCACTTCTTCCTTGTTGAAGAAATGTGACAAGAATATACCCGATCCATTCGGATTGTTGAGCAGGCCGCCATGACATGTGCGCATGGCCTCGTGTAATGCATTTGAGGCTTGTTGCAGGTGCATGCACATGTTTGTCTATGCATGGTGCATTCATGTGTAACTCTCCGCCGGTTTGTCCCACGCCCTGATTTATCTTTACATAGTACCTCAAATCGGAGCTCCCTCGTGCCCATCTTCAATGCTCTATGGATCTCCCCCTTCTTGCCCTTTTCCTCCATGTAGGTACAAATCATCTCGGAGTACTTCACATTAGGGGCATTCATGCGGGCGACACCCCTAGCATAGCGATCCACAAAGTATTTCGTTATGCCACGAAGAACACCCTCCACTATAGCAACCAGGGGAAGTGGCCTCAACCCCCGCATGACCCAATTGTAAACCTCAGCCAGGTTTGTCGTCATGACCCCATACCTGGCGCCATCGGTGTCATAAAGCAAAGCCCATTTCTCCTTAGGCTCATGCTCTATCCATTCAGAGAAGCATTTCATAGCCATTCCATTCCTTCGAACCAGGTGTGGAGGGTCTGTTGGTAACTCTTCAAGCGCCTCTTTGAGGGCCTCCCCTGCGGAAGGCTGTTGGCTTCTTATTTGCCTCATTTGTATGCCTTGACGTTAGCTCGCCCAAGTTCTTCCATAGTCTCTCAAATTTTCTTTCCTGGTTCTCGTCGCACAACCTCTTAAAAGCTTTGTCGGCTCTTTGTTCCTAAACCGCTTGTAAAATTGGCGCCCATGTGCCGCTTACACCACCTACTACGCAAATCAGGCCATGGATGTGTCTCATCTTCACCTTGCTGCAATTGCACGATCGCCTTTAGCAACCCGGGATGCCGATCATGTATGACACACACACCAGGCCGCTGTTCCACGACCCCAGCTTTCACGTTCCTTAGAAACCATAGCCAACTATCAGTGTTCTTGTGACACCTCGGAGTGTCGTATCCTTAATTTTTGAGCATGATAAGGTTAAATACAGTATGAGATGTGGAAATAAGGTTAAGATCATAAGGATCGGGGGTTAATAACGTTTCCGGGCCGTTTCCGGGCCGTTTTCGGGGTTTTGGGCCTTCCCGGGGGAGTTTTGGGCCTTGGTGGGCTTTGGTGGGATGGATTAGGACTCCGTGAACGGACTAGGATTGGGTTGAGGGCTGTTAAAAGGGGCTCCCCTGCCCCTTGCGCCCCACCTCAGCCCCTTGCGCCCCACCTCCCTCTTGCGCCTCTCCTCCCTCCCTCCCTAAGCCCTAGCCCCCCCAAAACCGCAGGCGCACCCCCTCCCTTTCCTCCACCTCCACACCACCTCCTCCACCCCTTGCTGCCCTAGGGTGGCCTCCCCACCCTGCACCTCGCGGAGTCATCCCGTGGAGCGAGGAGCGAGGAGCAAGGAGCGAGGAGCGAGGAACGTGGAGCGAGGAGCGATTCGCGAGGAGATTCGCGGAGATTGATTGGAGATTTGTTCGTCGGGCAAAGGTATGAACATGAGGATCCTTGGATTTGATCTAGGTACTGTTATTAGGGTGTTTATCAAGTTTTTAGATCAATTGGAGGCGCTGGTTTGAAGTAATTTGGGTTAGATCTAAACTTGTCCACGTTTCTGTTTTCGGGCAGATTGAGCAGTCGAACTAGGGTTCGAGTTTCCGTCGATTTAGAATCCGAATCAGACCGTACGGACTTCTAGGAAGTTGTAGATAATTTAATTATCTTTCCGTGGACGTAAAGCACGTTAATTTCCGATCAGCCGTTTGAAAGTTATGGCTGTTTTACCGAGCGCCTAAAAATCTGTGACGTAACTGGAACAGATTGTGGTAATCTGTAGATTAAACAATTTTAGAGTCCGAATCAGTCTTTCCCTATAACTAGAAAAAGTTGGGAAATTTCCTAAGCTTCGCGACGGTGTACTCGTTTATTCGATTTGGAGTCCCAGAACTCAAGTTATGCCTTTTGCAAGGCTGCTGTCCCGCCGACAGAACCTCTGTTTTTAGGTTTTGCGAGTAGTTGGCAATGTCGGGTTAGATGGGGGTTTGTGTACTGTTTGGAGGCTATGATTGTGAGTGTGTGATGCCTATGTGCAGGTGGTGTGACCCCGGGAGAGCCCTCTTCTTCCCGCCAATCCGTTGCACGTGTTTGAGGCAAGTGTGTTGTGATGGATAGCAAGTTGTAGGTTGCATGTTGAAATTAGATGGAATTGCCTACATGATATATGTCCACTTGCCATGTTTTAATGATTGATATGATATGATGAGCATGTTTAACATATTATGATGCCATGTGTTAATATGTGAATTGAATATGATATTTGGCATGGTTGCATGCATGTCATGAGATAGGGCGAGGCGGTGAGAAAGTCTTAACTAGTCCGGCAAGGTCGGTGAGAAAGTTATGACTAATCCGAACGCCATTGAGTAAGTCCTATGTCGTGATTCCATCCACGTGGTGTTTGGAAGCGAGTAGGCACCCTCCATCTTCGGGATGGAAGGGAGGAAAGGGTGCACACCGACGGGTGTGTACTTCCCATACCGGTATGAGGTTCCAGAGGGTCGAGCAATGCATTACATCGCATACAAATTGATGATGATATTGATAAGTATTCATGAATGAGATGTTATACATGATGAAAGATGTTATTGACTTGTTGTTATGCTTGTTGTCCATTGCAGTATGCTTGCTGAGTTTTCGAACTCACCCTTGTGTTTTTCTTGTTGTTTTAGGTACCATGAGAACGGCATGCGGGAAAGGGGAATAGTCACACGCTCACACGTTGCTTCACTTTAATGTTTCCCCAAGTCAATTCATTTAGTTTGATAATAAATTGCGTGTGATGATCTTTAAAATTAAGTCCTAGCTTGGTTAATGAGAGTTCTATTGTTTGTTTGACACTTGGAACCTTAAGAGCTTAATGTTAGTCTCTTATTGTCGTTAAGACTTTATTTATTGCTGTTTTAGATGTTTCTCTTATTGCCATATAATGCTATATTGTTGCTGTTCCTTAAATTCATGATAAAACAAAGGAGGTGCTGCCGAAATCTCGGTTTTTAGTCTATGCACCTTTGCTGGAATTTGATGTTAAATGTGGTATTTAGATGTTGTTTAGCTTGTGTTTGGTAACATTCTGCATAGTAAATGCCGGGTGTTACAGCTTGGTATCGAGCGGTCAGTAGGTCCTTGGAATGTGAATTTTTAGTGTCATGCTATAGGGTACAACTAAAATGTGATGTGGAATAACTTAGAAACATGGCTTAGGTCTTAACTAAAACTTTGTTATAGGATAGCAACATTAAAACTTGTAAAAGTGGTATAACTAATCTAAAATTTGACACACTGGTTGCACAATAGGATGGGGTTTTGGTTCATCATTGCATTGCGCTTAATTATTTAATGAAGGATATGCTTATGATGATGTTTGATCTATGATCTTGATTGTGTGATTTTGTGTTTATGTTTTCGTGTTTGGATGGTTGTCTGTCTAAGCAGCCATGCCAAGGGTAGAGGCCGTGGGACGCCATGGCCGTGGAGGCCGGCGAGGCTCCCAGAGAGTTGCGGAGTCTGTCTGTATAAATGATTGGATTGTTCCTGTTGTGGTGATAAAAGTGGGGTTGTGGTGCCGAAGGGTTTCGGTCACCTCTTTTTGGTTCATAGTAACGGTGAGGTTTGACGGTGTGGCGGTTAGCGCCATCAACGAAGAACTATTAACCCTGTAGGAGAAGAATGCTTATCCTTTACTCGCCCTTGATCGGGTAGTTGACTGGAGTCAAATAGAAGAGTTGATGGTGGTTCCCTTCGGATGTTCTCTGCCGTTACGGCCAGTCGGTTTATTTGTTTTTCTTGGCTTTAGTTGAGCTGAACCAAAAGAAAAGTGTTTTGTATTGGATTTTCGCGGATCGTTCGAGTGCGGTGGTGAGCACCGTGCTTTAGAGTGTGGTTGGACCGGAGTTGCAACCACCGTGGCAAGCCCACCATACGGACGAGTCCACGGATGAATCCGGTAGCATCATCAAGTGGGAGATGGTGTCTTCTCCTCCCACTCCAGCGGCGTCTTCCGGAGGATCGGTGCTCATGATGGCTGCCCTCGCTTTCTCACCGCCTTTGCGTGGCGCCACCAGCGCATCTTGGTGCTCGCAGCCGTCTGCTTCCTCCTCGCTTGCCTCCTCCGCCCCAGCCTTGTTGGGGCATCACCGAGTCGGGGCTCATTCTGTCCCGCGCCACCAGAGTGTACGCTTTGCCGACCGCCGAGTCACCGGCATCCAGAGGTGGTTTCAGGTACTCTGCTCGTGGATTCCGTTGATGCCTTTGTTCTATTTGATTCCGAGCATCCTATTCTTTTGTGTCGCCGGAGTTTGCTAGTAGAGCTAAGTTGGGAGTTCAGCGATTTACGAGTCCGTGTTAGTCGATTCTCCGGGGTTTGATTGCTAGTTCTTTGGTTTGCCCTGGTTGCACCATTGCCATTGATGATGAGGTTTTCTTTGCCAATCTCATGGTGATCCAGTTGGCTCCTTTTGATGTCATTTTGGGCATGGACTGGCTGCATCGATGCCGTGCTAAGATCTGTTGTTTCGGAAGACAGCTTGCCTTGCAGGCCCGTCAGGAAGAGTTGACCTTTCAGGGTGGTATACCCTCCGGCCTTCCGTCTTTGCTTTGACTAGTTTGTTTTCCTGGTCGGCGTTTGAGGCTGTTGGGTTTCCTCATGACTTTGTCTCGAGAAACCATCTTCCTCGATTCCCATTGAGGAGATTTCTGTAGTGAAGGAGTTCGTTGATGTGTTCCCTGACGAGTTGCCTGGTCTACCTCCTGTGAGGAATGTGGAGTTTCGTATTGATCTTGCTCCTGCACTCGACCTATTTCTATCTCTCCATACCGCTTGGCTCGACCTTTTCAAGACGAGTTGAAGAAGCGATTGGAGGATCTGATGGCCAAAGGCTTCATTCGGCGTAGCGTATCGCCATGGGGAGCACCCGCCCTCTTCGTCTCGAAGAAGGATGGAAGTTGGCGTATGTGCATTGATTATCGTGCTCTTAACCAAGTGACAGTCAAAAACAAGTATCCTTTGCTCGCATCGAGGATCTGTTTGACCAATCAAGGGAGCAAAGGTGTTCTCCAAAATTGATCTTGATCGGGGTATAATCAGATCCGTGTGAGGAGCAGGACATTGAGAAGACTGCTTTCTCCACTAGGTATGGGCATTATGAATTTAAAGTTATGTCTTTTGGACTAACTAATGCTCTCGCCGTCTTTATGGAGGCGATGAACAAGTATGCTACACAAGTACCTTGATGAGTTTGTGGTAGTGTTCATCGATGACATTCTGATTTACTCTAAATCGAAGAGGAGCATGAGCGACACTTGAGGCTTGTGCCGAGTACCACGAGGAGAATCAATTCTTTGCTAAGCTGAAAAAGTGCGAGTTCGGATTTCGTAGTGGGTTTTCTTGGCCACATCATCAATCCAGAGGGCATATCGGTAGATCCTAGCAAAGTCTCAAGATTTTGGATTGGAAGAGGCCTTCCAATGTCAAAGAGGTGCGTAGTTTCCTTGGGTTGGCTGGATACTATCGGCGTTTTGTGCAGGATTTCTCTATCATTGCCAAGCCACTTTCACTGGTGACTCGAGAAAGGGATGAAGTTCCAGTGGATCGCAGAGTGTGAGCACGGCTTACGCACTTTGAAGGAGAAGTTAGTTCTTGCTCCTGTTCTTACCCTTCCCGAACCGGGAAGCGCTTCACTGTTTATTCCGATGCTTCTCGATTGGGACTTGGGTGTGTGCTCATGCAAGAGGGCAAGGTGATTGCTTATGCTTGAGGCGCTTGAAAAAGCATGAGCAGAATTATCCCACGCATGATCTTGAGCTAGTCGCCGTGGTGTTTGCATTGAAGATATGGAGGCATTACATGCGGTGAGTCTTGTGATATTTTCATCGATCACAAGAGCCTCAAGTACATCTTTACTCGAAAGATTTGAACTTGAGGCAGAGGAGGTGGCTAGAGTTGATAAAGGATTATGACCTCACGATCCAAGATCATCCGGGAAGGCAAATGTGGTGGCCGATGCTCTTAGTCGCAAGACAATGCCCCTGTTGTTGATTGTCTTGTTGCTGATTTTGAGCGTTTGGGAGTCTCCTCTTTGCTTTATGGGGACCGTGCAAGCTGAAACTCAATTGATTCTTGAGTCGGCTGATTCCCGGCGTGCAAAGGGAGGCACAGAAGATGATCGTTTGCTCCAGCAGTGAGGAAACGCCTTGAGGATGGCAAGTTGGGAGACTTTACCGTTGATGATGCGGGAGTTTTGAGGTTTCAGGGCCGTCAGGCGTGCCCCGTAAATCTCAAGTGAAAGAAGACATTCGAGAGAAGCTCATCGCACCTCAGACACGGTCCATCCCGAGAGACCAAGATGTCAGGACTTGAAGAAGAATTTCTGGTGGAAAAGGATGAGAGTGGATATTGCCAAGTATGTGGCGTCTTGTGGGATCTGTCGGAAGATCAAAGCCGAGCATAAGCGTCCGCCGGTCTGTTGCAGCCATTGGAGGTTCTGTGTGGCCATGGGATGACATCTCCATGGATTTCGTGGTTGGTCTACCTCGTTCTCCACGAGGAAGGATGCTGTTTGGGTTGTGGTGGACCGTCTCGGCAAGTCTGCGCATTTCATTCCCATCCGCACGACCAATTCAGCGGCGAGTTGGCTCCCATCTATGTGCGGGAGATTGTGAGATTGCATGGTGTACCCAAGACCATTATCTCTGATCGGGATCACGAAGTTCGTCTCCAAGTTAGGAGAGTTTGCAGAGTGCTTTGGGTGCAGCAGCTTTGCCTTAGTACCGCTTTTCACCCTCAGACAGATGGGCGATCTGAGCGTACCATCCAAACTTTGGAGGACATGCTCAGTGGCCTGTGTGATGGCTTGGAAGGGTAGCTGGGAAGACCATTTGCCCCTTGCAGAGTTTGCTTACAATAATAGCTACCATTCCAAAGCATCCTGCTGCTCCTTATGAGGTCTTGTATGGTCGGAAGTGCAGATCGCCACTTTGTTGGGATCTTTGTGGCGAGAGAGCTATTCTTGGACCGGATTGGGTTCAGCAGACTGTTGATCGCGTGTCGGAGGTTCGGCAAAACCTTCTCGCAAAGCCAGAGCGCATGTAAGAGCTATGCTGATGTGAGGCGGCGAGACTTGGAGTTTGAGGTGGGTGATAGCGTACTCTTGCGAGTATCTCCCACCAAGGGTGTGGTGCGTTTTGGCACCAAAGGAAAGCTCACCCAAGGTATGTTGGGCCTTTTCCTATCCTCGCCGAGTTGGCGAGGTTGGCCTATCGCCTAAGAGCTACAGGAATCCATGCAAGGTGTGCATGATGTGTTCCATGTCTCGATGTTGAGGAAATACTTGCATGATCCGGAGTTGGTGGTTCCATTGGAACCATTAGTGCTTCAAAGAGGACCTCACCTTCGAGTCCGTCCTGTGGAAATTCGGGGACTTCAGAGCGAGTGATGAAGAACAGGGCGCTTAAGTTTGTCAAGGTCCTGTGGTCACATCAGACCGAGAGAGAAGCGACTTGGGAGCTGGAATCTCGCATCTTGCGAGAGGTATCCCGAGCTGTTCGCCTCGGTATGTGATGTGAAAATTCGACCTTTTGGTTTCTGCTGGGTTTCTTGTTGGTGCGTTTAGATTCGAGGTCGAATCCTGTTGAAGGAAGAATGTGACACCTCGGAGTGTCGTATCCTTAATTTTTGAGCATGATAAGGTTAAATACAGTATGAGATGTGGAAATAAGGTTAAGATCATAAGGATCGGGGTTAATAACGTTCCGGGCCGTTTCGGGCCGCTTTCGGGTTTTGGGCCTTCCCGGGAGTTTTGGGCCTTGGTGGGCTTTGGTGGGATGGATTAGGACTCCGTAACGGACTAGGATTGGGTTGAGGGCTGTTAAAAGGGCTCCCCCTGCCCCTTGCGCCCCACCTCAGCCCCTTGCGCCCCCACCTCCCTCTTGCGCCTCTCCTCCCTCCCCTCCCTAAGCCCTAGCCCCCCAAAACCGTGCGCACCCTCCCTTTCCTCCACCTCCACACCACCTCCCCTCCACCCCTTGCTGCCCTAGGGTGGCCTCCCCACCCCTGCACCTCGCGAGTCATCCCGTGGAGCGAGGAGCGAGAGCAAGGAGCGAGGAGCGAGGAACGTGGAGCGAGGAGCGATTCGCGAGGAGATTCGCGGAGATTGATTGGAGTTTTGGCGCTCGGGCAAAGGTATGAACATGAGGATCCTTGGATTTGATCTAGGTACTGTTATTAGGGTGTTTATCAAGTTTTTAGATCAATTGGAGGCGCTGGTTTGAAGTAATTTGGGTTAGATCTAAACTTGTCCACGTTTCTGTTTTCGGGCAGATTGAGCAGTCGAACTAGGGTTCGAGTTTCCGTCGATTTAGAATCCGAATCAGACCGTACGGACTTCTAGGAAGTTGTAGATAATTTAATTATCTTTCCGTGGACGTAAAGCACGTTAATTTCCGATCAGCCGTTTGAAAGTTATGGCTGTTTTACCGAGCGCCTAAAAATCTGTGACGTAACTGGAACAGATTGTGGTAATCTGTAGATTAAACAATTTTAGAGTCCGAATCAGTCTTTCCCTATAACTAGAAAAAGTTGGGAAATTTCCTAAGCTTCTCGACGGTGTACTCGTTTATTCGATTTGGAGTCCCAGAACTCAAGTTATGCCTTTTGCAAGGCTGCTGTCCCGCCGGGACAGAACCTCTATTTTTAGGTTTTGCGAGTAGTTGGCAATGTCGGGTTAGATGGGGGTTTGTGTACTGTTTGGAGGCTATGATTGTGAGTGTGTGATGCCTATGTGCAGGTGGTGTGACCCCGGGAGAGCCCTCTTCTTCCCGCCAATCCGTTGCACGTGTTTGAGGCAAGTGTGTTGTGATGGATAGCAAGTTGTAGGTTGCATGTTGAAATTAGATGGAATTGCCTACATGATATATGTCCACTTGCCATGTTTTAATGATTGATATGATATGATGAGCATGTTTAACATATTATGATGCCATGTGTTAATATGTGAATTGAATATGATATTTGGCATGGTTGCATGCATGTCATGAGATAGGGCGAGGGCGGTGAGAAAGTCTTAACTAGTCCGGCAAGGTCGGTGAGAAAGTTATGACTAATCCGGAACGCCATTGAGTAAGTCCTATGTCGTGATTCCATCCACGTGGTGTTTGGAAGCGAGTAGGCACCCTCCATCTTCGGGATGGAAGGGAGGAAAGGGTGCACACCGACGGGTGTGTACTTCCCATACCGGTATGAGGTTCCAGAGGGTCAGGAGCAATGCATTACATCGCATACAAATTGATGATGATATTGATAAGTATTCATGAATGAGATGTTATACATGATGAAAGATGTTATTGACTTGTTGTTATGCTTGTTGTCCATTGCTGTCTGCTTGCTGAGTTTTCTAACTCACCCTTGTGTTGTCTTGTTGTTTTAGGTACCATGAGAACGGCATGCGGGAAAGGGGAATAGTCACACGCTCACACGTTGCTTCACTTTAATGTTTCCCCAAGTCAATTCATTTAGTTTGATAATAAATTGCGTGTGATGATCTTTAAAATTAAGTCCTAGCTTGGTTAATGAGAGTTCTATTGTTTGTTTGACACTTGGAACCTTAAGAGCTTAATGTTAGTCTCTTATTGTCGTTAAGACTTTATTTATTGCTGTTTTAGATGTTTCTCTTATTGCCATATAATGCTATATTGTTGCTGTTCCTTAAATTCATGATAAAACAAAGGAGGTGCTGCCGAAATCTCGGTTTTTAGTCTATGCACCTTTGCTGGAATTTGATGTTAAATGTGGTATTTAGATGTTGTTTAGCTTGTGTTTGGTAACATTCAGGCATAGTAAATGCCGGGGTGTTACAGTTCTCACCCTCTACGAATGCGAGCGCAACGGGAAGAACCTGATTGTTGCCATCGACTCCTATGGCAGTCAATATCTGGCCTTTGTACTTCCCGGTCAGAAAAGTCCCATCCACGCATAACAACGGACGGCAATGTCTGAATGCGTTGATACACGCACCGAAAGCAAAGAATGCCCGCTTGAGCAACATCTTCCCAGGGAAACGCTGTGAAGGTTGCTCAAAAATATCGACATAAGTCCCAGCATTCCTTTCCTTGATCACCTGAAACAACCCTGGCAGATTCTAATAGGAGTCTTCGTACGTGCCAAACCTTGCTTCCAATGCCTTCTGCTTCGCTCTCCATGCCTTCGCATAGCTTATCGTGTACTGATACCTCTGCTCTATTGCAAGTATGATGGCACGTGGCTCTAAATCCAGGTTGCCCACAATCTCCCCGTACATTACATTGGCAACAAAGCCGGAAGATATATTTCTATGCGATTGTGTAGACTCTGTCAGCACACATGCATGCGGCACTACTATAGAACACTTCCAAATTGTGTCCCATTTAGGTTGGTAAGCATGGACACGCCATGGGCAACCTTCCATCTTGCATCTGACATCATACACCCGCTGATCTGACTTAGCAATCCAGAAGGGTCTACGCGACACCTTGCCCATCTTTGGATCGCTTCCTCGCACCTCACCTTTATCCTTGTAAATTGCATCTTGCCGCACCTCATTCGATTGTACCCCATTGGACATCTTCACCCTCGTTGACCATCGATCTGTCGAATCGACACTCATCCTAATCCGCGGGAAAGGCTCTTCATCCTCTTCATCATTACTTAAATCCTCGTAGTCCCAGCTCTCTGCGTCCATTGATATCACCAGCGATTCAATATGTTCTCCCTCGTCTGCCACACCCATTGGTTCGTGCACGTCTGCCACACCCATTGGTTCCTGCACGTCTTCCATTGGAACACCAACTTCCTCACCTTGCACTGCCTCCTGAGCCGAACTAACATCATGCCTCACTGAGTATTCTCTTGCTTGGTTGCTCTCCCCAACTTCCTCCTCTTCGTTACCAACAACCTCCTGCTGTTCCTCACGGATGCCCTCTGCTTTCTCGAATGCTTGTGCAACAATACTAATGGCCATCCTCTCTCAATCGCTGCTCTGACATACGAACTCCATGACTTCGGACCTGTAATTTCAACTAACTCCTAGTACGTACAGTTCCGTCTCCGACACCCTACTCCGTGCAGCTTCACACCATGCAACTCACGGTCGAACGAGAATATTTGGTATAACCATCTTCTAACAGTGCTCCATGAACGCTCCGCTGGACGTGACAGACCAACTACGACACTTGGGAAATGACTTAGTTCCACCCCTTCCACACCCATGTTCGGAATTCCATCTCCGTAATATATCGTAAACTGCACTCGTTCATCCATACCTGTCAGCAATTTCAGCAAATAATTGATGCTATAAAAGTAAATCCAGAGGTATGCTAATACCAATTTCGCCAAATTTTCCGTAGTCCATAAGCCCAAAAAACTAATTTTCAGTGTTTACTACCAAATTTCTGAATTTATTTACTGATTTCTAAAATTTCTGAAAAAAGGAAGGGCTAATTCATACTTATTTTCCTACTTTTCCAGAAATTGTTCATGGGATTTTCCCGGCCCATTTGGTTATAAAGGCGATTTGGCCATATACAAGCCGGCGTCTACTGTTTGCGATTATTGCCGTCATTTGGCTTCGGCGGAAGGGCTGGCCAGTTTGGGTCGTGTTACCATCACCGAGCGAAGCGTGGAGGCGACGGGTGAGGCTGGCAAGCCGAGGCAAGTGTGACCGGGGCGCGCACTAAGAACAAAGCCGACGGGGCTGAGGCGAGCAAAGCCGAGGCAAGCATGGCAAACACGGACTACGGGGCCAAAGGCTGTCGTGCCTGAGGTTTGTTCCTAAATCGCGAAAACAACGCTAATCGCTAAGTCGCTAAGTGGTTAAACTAATCGCTAATCGCTAAGACAACGCTAATCGCTAAGTCGCTAATCGCTAAGTCTCTAGTCGCTAAGTCGCTAAGTGGTTAAACAAATCGCTTAGTCGCGAAAACAACGCTAATCGCTAAGTCACGAAAACAATACTATTCGCTAAATCGCGAAAACAACGCTAATCGCTAAGTCGTTAATTCGAACACAACGCTAATCGCTAAATTTTTCCTAAGTCACTAAGTCGTCACAACATGATAATACTACTCGCTAAATCACTAAATTAGTCATTAATCTACTCACTAAATTGATAATTTCATACAAAAAAGAAAAAAAATTACCTGCGAAACCAAGATCTTCTTCTTCCTCCTCTTCCTCTCCTTCCTCTCCCTCTCCTCCTCTTCTTCCTCTCCCTCTCTTTCTCTTTCTCTTCTTCCTCTCTCTCTTTCTCTTCTTCCTCTCTCTCTCTTTCTCTGTCTCTCTGTGTCTGCGCCGAATGGAATGGCGAAACGCTCGCGCGACGGGTTAAGGGCTCCTGTCGCCATTCCATTTGGCGACAGGAGCCTGTGTCCATTTGAAACGGCGACAGGAGGGGGGAAATTCCCAGTTTACCCCCTGTCGCCAATTCAAATGGACACAGGGGGTAGTTTTGCTATTTTCTTTTTCGGCATATTATTTCTGTAAATTTTGATTAAAATAATATTATTTAAAAAAAATTCTTCATTTTAACATCCTGAGCCAAGACGCAAAGGAAACACAAATCTCCTACACCACAACCAACATACCAGAAATTCTTCATTCTTTCATAATAGAAAGAAATGGACATCTCGATTCATGACATGAATGCAACCTTTTCAAGAGCACTCCAGATTAGTCATATATCCATCTATGACTTTCTCACCGACCTGGCTCAACGACCTTTATGATTAGTTATGCATAAATAATATCTCGTTTTCGTTTTTACCATTCATTCATCATGTAACAACAATACCGAAAAGTCATTCACCAAAAGACTTCTTCCTCTGTATCACATGACTAAAACTCGAATAATATCGAGGATTGCGCTAAGTCATATAAACTATGACGGCAGCATAGTTAACGATGAAG
This sequence comes from Rhipidocladum racemiflorum, assembly GCA_036346355.1. Lineage (NCBI taxonomy): Eukaryota > Viridiplantae > Streptophyta > Magnoliopsida > Poales > Poaceae > Rhipidocladum > Rhipidocladum racemiflorum. Next base: position 105,352 of record JAYEVF010000060.1, read on the forward strand.
GTACCACATCATATCATACCCCACCAACGATAGATAGCTAAACTTGCAAAACATCGCATTTTAACCAAAATCAACATTTTGGAAAAGAAAATCGACTCCAAAGTCAAACATCTGTACACACAACCGCCACATATTTTTCTCCAAAGAAAGGGAAACTCATATCCCAAAAGAGAACACTTTGCTAACAACATCACCAATGAAACATACATAAAAACCACCTTTTGGAGCACTTGCAAACACCACACACGGTATGCAAATAAATCCAACTCCAGTCAAAAAGAGTTACACATTAAATATCAAGAGTTTCCAACACAACCCACTATGTCCATCTGCTTCCGAAAAAAAAATTATTCCAAAGATAATTCAGTGAGAACGCGAAGAAGCGCGATCCACTCAACAACTTTGGGGTGTCAACTCATACTCACAACACAAACTAAACAAATTCGCTAAAACCAAAGATTGGCACCAATTTCTACGAGTTTTAGGGAATATCTGAAATTCAACATAAGGAACACTTTTGACCAAAAGCATTCAACCAAGATAGCAAACAACCAAACCATTCCAGAAGGTTTTAAACACCAGCTTAGCATAAATACAATCATCTCTAGTGTTCTACTACGTTTTCCATTAAAGACTTCAAAATTCACTACTTACTCATCGAGAAAGTCCAACTGGTTTTAACAAAATTTACATAACAAATTCTTTCTCTAGTTATCATTCCCAACACTTTTAATTAAGGTTTTAAGATGCTTATCACAAAGGCACCCAACCAAGACTACATTGACATGATCCCCACGGATCACCAAATCATATAACCACGTATTCTATATTTCCAACATAGTACTTCAACAAATTACTTGAGCATGGTCAACCTATCAATTTTATTTCATCCATACTTCAACATCTTGACAATTAAAACTTGTTCAATCAATAAAATGATTTCAACAAATAAGTATTATCTCTACAAGATAAAATTTGTGCATATGATTCTAGGATATACATTCATCAAGCATAAAATCCTCTGACATGCTAATTATCCATGGTCCACTCCATCACAGCATGTTACAATAACCTCCATTTTTAACAAGGATTTTCAATAGTTAATCTAAACAATTACCATCACTACTAAGTCGTCAATATCTTTAAATGAGCAAAATCATAAGGACGACTGCAATGTTTTTAATTACTCTATTCATATATCATAACCAATTGTCACTACACAACATACTCCAACTATTAGAATACATTTAATAAGTTAGACCAACACAATGTTCTTAAAACAACAACAAAACCTATACTTTCCCAATTGACATCGGTACTAGCCTATATAGGAACACATACTCATACTTCCAAATATACTAATAGTTTGCAACAACATAGAAAGCAACTCTAATCAACTACCAAGTTAAGGTCACAAGCCAGCATGATTAAATTTTTCTATTAACACGTTAAATTAGAACATCTTTAAACAACCAGCAAGGTTTCTTTAACAATCTCAAGAGTTTACATCATCTTAATGTTCTAACTATGCATCAAGGTTTAAACTTTTAACATTAACGAGGATCATAAGCACTTTTAAAGCAAGGCAACAGATTCTAAGCATGTACATTAACCCATTCAATCATTCTAGCTAACGATAAACTACAACACTAGTAGTCTATTTATTCTTAAGCTAGAGATAACAACCGAATTGAATTTTTTTTTCAACTCACAAATTAACTTAACAATGCATCATCCCATAAACCACATTGGTACATGCTACATAACATGCTAAATAGCAATTCTTACTAGTGACAAACGATTTCAGTCAAAAGACTACTTACTTTGTTTGCAGCATTTTAGTTTTAAAACTCATCCCAAATTCATAAGGAAACTTGACTCTCAAAATTGCAATGAGACAAACCCAAACTTGGTCATGCAAAAGGAATTTTCCAAAACACTTTTCAATCTCAAAGACTCCCACAGGAGGGAACCAACCGATCAAATAAACCTTTGCAAATAAAACCTTAACACCAAACCCCAATCTTTCACGAAACAAGAAGGGTTTTTTTAGATGATTTCTTAAACCAGTAAAATAACGAAATCAAACACCACGTACTCCTACAAAGCCACTGAACTTCAGCCCTGACAGCCAGGTCTGGCATAGCTCCGCAATAACTCCTTTAACCTAGGAGAAAGACAAACACAGAAATAAATTGAATGCTTCTTCCCCATAAAGCAATCAACAAACTAAGCATCAAAACTGGAAAGGCACCCAAAAGAAGTGCAACACAAGACTCCCCTTCTTCGTCTTCAACCAAGGAAGACAAAACCACACACCGCATATGGAACGATCCGCGAAAAATCCAATACCAAAAACTTTTCTTTTGAATTCGATCGACTAAAACAAAGAAAACCAACCAAAACTGACTGTCAGAACGGTAAAGAACATCCACAGGAATCCACCACCAAACTCTTCTATTTGACTCCAGTCAACTACCCGATCTACGACAGAAAGGATAAGCACTCTTCTCCTATAGGGATTAATAGTTCTTCGGTGATGGCGCTAACCGGCCACACCGTCAAACCTCACCCTTACTATGAATAAAGAGAGGTGACCGAAACCCTTTGGCACCAAAACCCCACTTTTATCACCACAACAGGAACAATTCAATCATTTATCTCATAGACATAGCAACATGCATTATCAAATGAAGCATTCAACATCATAGCTTAAATACAATATTTAAGCGTAAACAAACGATACCCATACCCTTTCCTACTGTGCATCCATGTGTGTCAAATTTTAGATTAGTTATACCACTTTTGCAAGTTTTAATGTTGCTATCCTATGACAAAATTTTAGTTAAAACCTAAGCCATGTTTCTAAGTTATTCCACATCACATTTTAGTTGTATCCTATAGCATGACACTAAAAATACACATTCCAGGGACCTACAGCCCGCTCTGATACCAACTGTAACACCCCGGCATCTAGTATGCCCAAATGCTACCAAACATAGACTAAACATCAACTAAATACCATACATGAAGACAAATTTCAGCAAATGCACAAATGCTAAACACCGAAATTTCGGCAGCATCTCCTTTGTTTTATCATGATTTGAACAATAGCAATATCATAGCAAAATATTTCATAACATAAGACATCTAAAGCAGCAATATATAATGGATAAAACATCATCATAAACAATTAAACCAAAACCAACCACACAAACATCTATAGCTAAGCAAAGAGGATCAACAGCACATTAAAATTAATCCATACACTTAGTTCAGGGCACTATTATTATGATCATGACTCAAGGTTGGTAAATGTGACTGGAACTACGTGAAGATGTGTAGCTAATGCCCTTTCCCACATGCCGGTGTCATGGTACCTAAAAAAACAACATAAACACAAGCGTGAGTTCATCACTCAGCAAGTATATTGCAATGGTACAAACAAAAACAATTACATGGCTACAATAACTCACATCATGTATATCATCTCATTCATGTTCACAAATCATTATCTTCATCATTATGTATGCGATGCGATGCGATGCGATGCTCATATCTCCTTGGAAACTCATACCGGTATGGTTGAGTACACACCCGTCGGTGTGCACCCTCTCCCCCCTTCCATCCCGAAGATGGAGGGTGCCTACTCCTCGCTTCCCCACACCGCGGTGGATGGAATCACGATGTAGGACTTACTCATTGGCTTTCCGCAATAGTCATAACTTTCTCACCGACCTTCCCCGGACTAGTTATGACTTTCTCACCGCCCGGGCCATGTATCTTGCCATGTATGCAAGTATGCCAACATCATGAATAACTTGTACATTAACACATGGCATCATCATGGATAACTTGTACATTAACACATGGCATCATCACATAATAAACATATTCATCATATCAATGGCAAACATTAAAGCATGGCATGTGAACATATCATATATTCAAATTTCAATCTCAATCAATCAAACAAACTACAACCCGCTACCCATTCCAATACTGTGACACCACTGAGTGTCGAAAACTTATAAAATGTGAATGATGAGGTCAAACACATTATAAAATATGGTATGGGAGGTTAAAATCTTATAGTTTGAGGTTTTAACGCGTTTTTGGGCTTTTTGGGCCGCTCCGGGGATGTGTTGGGCTTGGGGGAACCTTCATGGGCTGGTTGGTGGGGTTTGTTTGGCCCATGTGGGGGTGAGGAGGGGGAGTTTTCCTGCTGCCCTAGCCCCTCCCCCTCCCCTTTTGCGCCGCACCCCCCTTCCCCCACCTCCTTGTCCTCTCTCCTCTCTAGCCCTCCCTCTCCCTCACCTCCACTTCTCCCCAAGCCTCCTCTTCCCCATCCCGTGCCCTTGCTGCGTCGTCTCCACTGCCACGCCTTGCCGTGGTGCTGTCCTCGCTGGTGGGAGGATCCGCGACGAGGAGAGCCGGTGGGAGGAGGAGATCGGGTGGAGATCGCGCGAGGAGAAGCGGTTGTTTTGCGATTCTTCAAGAAGGTAATGGGGGAACCCTGTGGGGTAGATCTTATGCTGTTGTAGAGGGGGATTACCATGTTTTTGGATCATGGGAGGTGCTGCCATGGGGTAGAATTGATGAAAAACTAGAGTTGTACTCACGTTTTGGTTCGGGCAGTTTGGGAACCCGAACTAGGGCAGGCGTTTTCGCCAATTTAGAGTTTGAATCTGACCGTACGGACTTTTAGGAAGTTGTAGATAATTTTATTATCTTTCCGTGCATATAAATAACGTTAAAATCCGCCCAGCCGTTTGGGAGATATGGCCGTTTTACCGAGCGTTGTCAAATCTGTGACGAGATTGGGACAGTTTGTGTTCAACGTTAGATTAAACAACATTAGAGTCCGAATTAGTCTCTCTATAACTAGAAAAAGTTGGGAAATTTCCTAAGCTACGCGGGGATGTACTTGTTTATTAAATTTGGAGTCCTAGAACCGAAGTTATGCCCTTTGGAAGGCTGCTGTCCCGAAGGGACAGATTAGCTGTTTTCTGATTTTAGGAGTTGTATGCGAAGTCGGGTAGTGGGATTTATTTGTGTACTGTTTTGTGGAATCGTTTTGAGTGTGTGGCACGTGTTTGCAGGTGGTGTGCCTCTGGGAGTGCCCTCAACCTCTTGTCACTCCATTGCCCGTGGTTGAAGGCAAGTGTGTTGCGTGGATTGTATGTTATAAGTGTTGCTAGAATTGCTTGATAGTATTTGGGCTAGATAACATGATGTCTTGCCATGAATTACATGTTACCATGGATAGGATGTCCTTAGGCCATGATTTAAATGTTGTCGATGCTATGGTGTCCTCATGCCATGATTAAAAATGCTTGTTGTTGATAAATGATTCACATGCCATGTTTTGAACGGTAACCGTCAATTGTTGAATACGGTCCTACATGTTGAGATGCCATGTGTTGATATGCAATATTTCGATTTATGTATACGATGCTGTCCATTTTGCATACATGGCATATTTTCGTGGCCGTCCGGTGAGATAAGTCATAACTATTCCGGTAGGGTCGGTGAGAACAGTTATGACTAGTCCGGGGCTATTCTTTTGAGTAAGTCCTACATCGTGATTCCATCACCGAGGTGAATGGAAGCGAGTGATAGGCACCCTCCATCTTCGGGATGGAAGGGGGAAAAGGGTGCATGCCGACGGGTGTGCACTCAACCATACCGGTATGAGAATTCCAGGAGACATGTGCATTGCATTGCATGAATGATATACATAAATGAAGAAGTTTATGAATTAATGATGAGAGTACTCATGAGATGCTCATGAAATGATTATCATGTTGTTTTAAAGAGTGTATATAATGTCAAATATGATGTGATGTGGTATAACTGTGGAGACTGGGATGATGGTTTGTTGTCTTGATCCTTGTTGATTCATTACAATACACTTTGCTGAGTTTTGAACTCACGCTTGTGTTTTTCGTTGTTTGTTTCTTTAGGTACCTTGAAATCGGCGCGTGGGAAAGGGATTTAGCTACACTCCTCCACGTAGTATCATAGTCTAGCTAATTCACCTGTTTTGGAGACATTGCAATAATCATTAGTTTATGGTCTTTATGTTTGGTTGTTTCCCTCATGTGTATCATGTGGGGCTATGGAGTGAATTGTTATATCTTCCTAGACTTAAATTGATGCTTATTCTTTTTCTAGCGATGCTTATTGATGTTTTAGTTGATGATTAGTTATCATTTTCGCTGCGTGTGAGGATCTTGTTTATCCTACTTATTGATATGATGTTATGTTGTTAAGTTTCATGCATAAACAAAGTAAATGCTGTCAAAATTTTCAATTCTTCTAAATGATTACTTGCTGTAATTTACCTTAAACGTTGGTATTAAGTGTGTTATGGTCTATGTTTGGTGACATTCTGGGCTTAGTAGAAGCTGGGGTGTTACAAATACACTTGCCTCCACCACGGGCGACGGATTGGCGAGAAGTAGAAGGCACTCCCGGGGTCGCACCACCTGCACATAGGGACCACACACTCACAATCATGTCCACCAAACAGTACGCAAACCCTCTTCTACCCCGACATCACCAACTACTCGCAAAACCCAAAAACAGAGGTTATGTCCCGTCGGGACAACAGCCTTCCAAAAGGCATAACTAGGGTTCTAAAACTCCGAATCAATTAAATGAGTACATCCTCGCGTAGCTTAGGAAATTTCCCAACTTTTTATAAGTGTATGGAAAAGCTGATTCGGAGTTTAAAGTTGTTTAATCTACAAAATACCGTGATCTGTTCCAATCACGTCACAGATTTTAACACGCTCGGTAAAATAGCCATAACTTTCAAACGGCTGATTGGAATTACGTGTTCTTTATACCCACTGAAAGGTATTGAAATTACCTACAACTTCTTCAACAGGCGAACGTCCAAATTCGGATTCTAAATTGACGAAAAACCGAACCCTAGGTCGACTGCTCATGCCGTCCAAAACAGAGAACGTGACAACTTCTAGATTTCATCTAATCTACTCAATTCCAGCACCACCAATTGATCTAAAAACATGATAATGACCCTTAGAACAGTACCTAGATCAACCCCAAAGTTTCCCATGGCCATACCTTCGCCCGACGCATGAGAACCCAATAGATCTCCTCCCGGATCGCTCCTCGCTCCAACGGATGGATCTTCGAGGTGCAGGGGTGGGGAGGCTACCCTAGGGCAGCAAGGGGTGGACGAGAGGTGGTGGAGTGGTGGGGAGCAAAGGGGGCAAGGGGAGGGGGCGCACGGCCACAAGGGAGAGGGGGAGGTGGGGGGTGGCGGCTAGGGCAAGGAGGGAGGGGAAGGGGGCTAGGGCAAGGAGGGAGGGGAAGGGGGCGCACATAGGAGGGGGTGGGGCGCATGGCAGCAGGGGGAGCCCTTTTTTACCAGCCTAAACAGGTCTCCAACTCCCACATGGACTTACCATCTCCTCTGTAACACCCCGGCATTTAATATGCCTGAATGCTACCAAACATAAGCTAAACAACATCTAAATACCATGAATTAAGGTAAATTATAGCAAAGGAGTAAAAGCTAAAATCCGAGATTTCGGCAGCATCTCCTTTGTTTTAACATGATTTGAAGGAGCAACAACAGTATAGCAATATATAGCATTATGAGAGACAACTAAAACAGCAATAATTAAAGACTTAACAACAATATAAGTCTAGTTTCAAGCATTTAATGTCTCCAAGAGTCAAACGAACAATAAGACTCTCATATAGCAAAGCTAAACCTTAAAGCAATAATCATCACACATCATGTAAACCATCTCATTCATGTTCACAACTCATTATCATCATTATTATGTATGCAATGCGTTGCGATGCTCATATCTCCTTGGAAACTCATACCGGTATGGTTGAGTACACACCCGTCAGCGTGCACCCTCTCCCCCCTTCCATCCCGAAGATGGAGGGTGCGTACTCCTCGCTTCCCCACACCGTGGTGGACGGAATCACGATGTAGGACTTACTCATTGGCTCTCCGGATTAGTCATAACTTTCTCACCGACCTTCCCCGGACTAGTTATGACTTTCTCACCGCCCGGGCCATGTAACATGCCATTTATGCAAATATGCCAACATCATAATTAACTTGTACATTAACACATGGCATCATAACATAATAAGCATACTCATCATATCATTGGCAATCATTAAAGCATGGCAAGTGATCATATCATGTAGTAAATTTTCATCTAGTCTCAACAAGCAACCTACAAATCACTATCCATTACAATACACTTGCCTCAACCACGGGCAACGGATTACGGGAAGTAGAAGCCACTCCTGGTCACACCACCTTCGCCCGACGCACGAAAACCCAATAGATCTCCTCGCTCCTCGCTCCTCGCTCCTCGTTGCTAGCTCCACCGGATGGATCTTCGTGGTGCAGGGGTGGGAGGCTACCCTAGGGAAGCAAGGGGTGGAGGAGAGGTGGTGGAGAGGTGGGGAGCAAAGGGCAAGGGGAGGGGAGGCGCACGGCCGGGAGAGAGCGGGGGGTGGCGGCTAGGGCTCAAGGGGGAGGGGTGGGGTGCACAAGGGGGGTGTGGTGGCGCAACAAGGGTGCAGGGGGAGCCCCTTAAACCAGCCCATATAGGAATCCTAGTCCTAAATGGACTCATACTCCATCCCACCAAAGCCCACAACCCCTTCTTTTAGGCCCAACTCCCCCGGAAAGGCCCAAACTCCCGAAAACGGCCCGGAAACACAATTAAACCTCATACCATATGGTTTTAACCTCCAATACCATATTTCATAATGTTTTTTGACATCATCATGCTCATTAAATGAGGTTACGACACTCCGTGGTGTCACATTCTTCCCCCCTTCAGCAGGATTCGACCTCGAATCTAAACGCACCAAAACGCAACCCAGCAAAACCGAAGATAGCTAGGTTTTACATCACATACCTAAGGCGAAAAGATCGGTATACTTCTCGCGCATGCGAGACTCCAGCTCCCAAGTCGCTTCTCTCTCGGTTTGATGTGACCACAAGACTTTGACGAACTTGAGCGTCCTATTCTTCATCACTCGCTCCGAACACTACAGGATGACACGTTCTTGCAAGCTGTAGGACCGCTTGGAATAAGGGTATTCCAAGCAGTAGGACCGCTTGGAATACCCTTATCTACTGCTTTCTGTTCGGCTGCTTCTAAAAGTATTCCAAGCGGTATATACATTAAAAACGTTAGTACCGCTTGGAAAACCATTTTTCGAAGTAGTACTACCGCTTGGAAAACCGTTTTTAAAAGCAGTACGACCGCTTGTAAAACCGTTTTTCAAAGCACTACTGCCGCTTGTAAAACTGTTTTTAAAAGCAGTTGGTCCGCCATGTATTGAAATTTTAAAAGCGGTAATACAGCTTTGACAAAAATTCCAAGCTGTAGAAGTGCTTGCATTTAGCATTTCAAGCAACTCAAAAATTGATTACTAAATAATGTATATACCGCTTGGAAAAATAATTGCATCAGTTTAATATATTTCGCTAGATTTAAAATAATATCAAGTACCCATAACATACAATCCAAGCACCATAACATATAATTCCTCGAGAAAGCAACGTACCAAAGTTTCATTATCACAACTCATCCATAGGTACAAACATGTGAATATCACCAAAATATATAAAAGGCAGAAGTACAAAGTTTACTCCCCTCGCATGCATATCACATACATGGACATATAACAAAATATAACTAGAATGCAAAATATACCCTTCCCACAGACATGGACATATCTATTCTGTGACACCTCGGAGTGTCGTAACCTTATTATTGAGCATGATAAGGTTAAATACAGTATGAGATGTGGAATTAAGGTTAAAATCATAAGGATCGGAGGTTAATAACGTTTCCGGCCGCTTTCCGGCCGCTGGTTTTGGGCCTTCCCGGGGGAGTTTTGGGCCTTGGTGGGCTTTGGTGGGATGGATTAGGACTCCGTAACGGACTAGGATTGGGTTGAGGGCTGATAAAAGGGGCTCCCCCCAGCCCCCGTGCGCCCATGCTGCTGTTGTTGCGCCCCACCTCCCTCTTGCGCCTCTCCTCCTCCTCCCTCCCCTAAGCCCTAGCCCCCATAACCGTGCGCACCCCCTCCCTTTCCTCCACCTCCACACCACCTCCCCTCCACCCCTTGCTGCCCTAGGGTGGCCTCCCCACCCCTGCACCTTGTGGAGTCATCCCGTGGAGCGAGGAGCGAGGAGCAAGGAGCGAGGAGCGAGGAACGTGGAGCGAGGAGCGATTCGCGAGGAGATTCGCGGAGATTGATTGGAGTTTTGCGCTTTGGGCAAAGGTATGAACATGAGGATCCTTGGATTTGATCTAGGTACTGTTATTAGGGTGTTTATCAAGTTTTTAGATCAATTGGAGGCGCTGGTTTGAAGTAATTTGGGTTAGATCTAAACTTGTCCACGTTTCTGTTTTCGGGCAGATTGAGCAGTCGAACTAGGGTTCGAGTTTCCGTCGATTTAGAATCCGAATCAGACCGTACGGACTTCTAGGAAGTTGTAGATAATTTAATTATCTTTCCGTGGACGTAAAGCACGTTAATTTCCGACCAGCCGTTTGAAAGTTATGGCTGTTTTACCGAGCGCCTAAAAATCTGTGACGTAATTGGAACAGATTGTGGTAATCTGTAGATTAAACAATTTTAGAGTCCGAATCAGTCTTTCCCTATAACTAGAAAAAGTTGGGAAATTTCCTAAGCTTCGCGACGGTGTACTCGTTTATTCAATTTGGAGTCCCAGAACTCAAGTTATGCCTTTTGCAAGGCTGCTGTCCCGCCGGGACAGAACCTCTGTTTTTAGGTTTTGCGAGTAGTTGGCAATGTCGGGTTAGATGGGGGCGTGTGTACTGTTTTGAGGTTATGATTGTGAGTGTGTGATGCCTATGTGCAGGTGGTGTGACCCCGGGAGTTCCCTCTTCTTCCCGCCAATCCGTTGCACGTGGTTGAGGCAAGTGTGTTGTGATGGATAGCAAGTTGTAGGTTGCATGTTGAAATTAGATGGAATTGCCTACATGATATATGTTCACTTGCCATGTGTTAATAATTGATATGATATGATGAGCATGTTTAACATATTATGATGCCATGTGTTAATATGTGAATTGAATATGATATTTGGCATGGTTGCATGCATGTCATGAGATAGAGGCGAGGGCGTGAGAAAGTCTTAACTAGTCCTAAGCAAGGTCGGTGAGAAAGTTATGACTAATCCGGAACGCCATTGAGTAAGTCCTATGTCGTGATTCCATCCACGTGGTGTTTGGAAGCGAGTAGGCACCCTCCATCTTCGGGATGGAAGGGAGGAAAGGGTGCACACCGACGGGTGTGTACTTCCCATACCGGTATGAGGTTCCAGAGGGTCAAGAGCAATGCATTACATCGCATACAAATTGATGATGATATTGATAAGTATTCATGAATGAGATGTTATACATGATGAAAGATGTTATTGACTTGTTGTTATGCTTGTTGTCCATTGCAGTATGCTTGCTGAGTTTTCGAACTCACCCTTGTGTTTTCTTGTTGTTTTAGGTACCATGAGAACGGCATGCGGGAAAGGGGAATAGTCACACGCTCACACGTTGCTTCACTTTAATGTTTCCCCAAGTCAATTCATTTAGTTTGATAATAATTGCGTGTGATGGCCTTTAAATTAAGTCTTAGCTTGGTTAAGGAGAGTTCTATTGTTTGTTTGACACTTGGAACCTTAAGAGCTTAATGTTAGTCTCTTATTGTCGTTAAGACTTTATTTATTGCTGTTTTAGATGTTTCTCTTATTGCCATATAATGCTATATTGTTGCTGTTCCTTAAATTCATGATAAAGCAAAGGAGGTGCTGCCGAAATCTCGGTTTTTAGCCTATGCACCTTTGCTGGAATTTTATGTTAATTGTGGTATTTAGTTGTTGTTTAGCTTGTGTTTGGTAGCATTCGGGCATATTAAATGCCTGGTGTTACAATTGGTATCGAGCGGGTCAGAGGTCCTTGGAATGTGAATTTTCAGTGTCATGCTATAGGGTACAACTAAAATGTGATGTGGAATAACTTAGAAACATGGCTTATGTTCTAACTAAAACCTTGTTATAGGATAGCAACGTTAAAACTTGTAAAAGTGGTATAACTAATCTAAAATCGACACACTTGGTTGCACAAAGAGGATGGGTTTTGGTTCATCAATGCATCGCGCTTGATTATGTGATAAGGAATATGCTTATGATAATGTTTGATCTATGATCTTGATTGTGTGCTTTGGTGTTTGGGTGGTTGTCTGTCTAAGCACCATGCCGAGGGTAGAGGCCGTGACGCCGTGGTCGTGGAGGCCAGGCGAGGCTCCCAGGAGTTGAGGAGTCTGCTGTCGAGGGTAGCGTTTAAGCTTAATGCTCGTGGGCCAGCTCAGGAGGAGTTTCCAGCTGTGCGGGCGGGGGTGCCCGCCGCCAATGAAGATTTAGTCCAGCTCTGCAGAGGAGATTCAGAGCTGCGCCAGCTAGCCATGGCAGCCCTCGCTGTGCCTCCCTCGCAGCGGGCTCGCTGTTGCCCCGCTGCACCGAGCCGAGGATGAGTCTCCTGGAGTGGATGTCCCTCCGCCTTGACACTTTCGATGGAGCAGCACGCCGATCCAGTCCGCAGATTGGCTGCGGTACATGGAGAGGCAGCTTGAGGTCCTAGAGTTGACCTCGGTTCGCAGGACTCGCTTTGTGGCTTTTCACCAAGGGCCAAGCCGATATCTCGTGGGAGGGGTTCTCGCCGCTAGAACCCCGATCTGGGTCCACCACCTGGGAGGACTTTGTGGCTCGCCTGAGCCAAGTTCCACCCAGAGTCTTTCCTTGAGAGGATGGAGCTTACTCGACCACTCTTTCCTGTGGAAAGAGGTCTGTGGCAGAGTATGAGAAGGAGTTCAACAGCGTGCAGGCGCTTCAGATCTACTGTGGGCAAATGTACGATCGAGAAAGCTAGGAGGTTCCGTAGGGGCCTCAACCAGGAGTTCAGAGTTGTCATGGGGGCGACTGTCCTCGTGACTTCTCGGCCTGCTGTGGAGCAAGCTAAGGGCATGGAGCTCGAGTTGGAGCTCTCCGGGACAAGCGTAACCCGGAGGTTCAGGGTTCTCGCGGCAAAGCGGGGGCCGTAAGAGGACCTGTGGGGGAGGCGGTGGGTCCTCTCAGCGCCGCACCTTCAAGAAGTTCAAGGGAGGACAGGCTCCTCCTCGTGGGCTAAGATGGGGTCGCCTGATCGTCTTCTTCGCGAGCCATTTGTTCGTCCTGTGCCCGGGCAGGCATGAAGTGCTTCAAGTGCGGTGGCGAGCACCGTGCTTCAGAGTGTGGTTGGACCGAGCTGCAACCACTGCGTGGCAAGCCCGGCCATATGGGGCGAAGTCTGCGGATGAACCCCGTAGCATCATCAAGTGGGAGACTGCCTTCTCCTCCCACTCCAGCAGCGTCTTCTAGAGGATCGGTGCACATGATGGTCTGCTCCTATTCCTCAGCCACCCTTTGCGTGGCGCCACCAGCGCGCATCGGTGCCCGCAGTCGCCTGCTCCTCCTCGCTGCCTCCTCCGCCCCAGCCTTGATGGGGCATCACCGAGTCGGGGCCTTTCTCGTCCCGGCGCCACCAGAGTGTGTACGCTTGCCGACCGCCGTGTCGGTACCGGCATCCAGAGGTGGTTTCGTGCACTCGCTCGTGGATTCCGTTGATGCCTTTGTTCTATTTGATTCGAGCATCCTATTCTTTTGTGTCGCGGAGTTTGCTAGTAGAGCTAAGTTGGGAGTTCAGATTTCTCGAGTCCGTGTTAGTCACTTCTCCTGGGGTTTGATTGCTAGTTCTTTGGTTTGCCCTGGTTGCACCATTGCCATTGATGATGAGGTTTTCTTTGCCAATCTCATGGTGATCCAATGGCTCCTTTTGATGTCATTTTGGGCATGGACCGCTGCATCGATGCACTGCTAAGATCTGTTGTTTTCGAAGACAGCTTGTTGCCTTGCAGGCCTGGCCGGAAGAGTTGACCTTTCAGGTGGTATACCCTCCAGCCTGCCTTTGCTTTGACTAGTTTGTTTTCTCGTCGGCGTTTGAGGCTGTTGGGTTTCCTCATGACTTTGTCTCGAGAAACCATCTTCCTCGATTCCCATTGAGGAGATTTCTGTAGTGAAGGAGTTCGTTGATGTGTTCCCCGACGAGTTGCCTGGTCTACCTCCCGTGAGGAATGTGGAGTTTCAGATTGATCTTGCTCCTGCACTCGACCTATTTCTATCTCTCCATACCGCTTGGCTCGACCTTTTCAAGACGAGTTGAAGAAGCAGCTTGGAGGATCTGCTGGCCAAAGGCTTCATTCAACAGAGCGTATCGCCATGGGAGCACCCGCCCTCTTCGTCTCAAGAAGGATGGAAGTTGGCGTATGTGCATTGATTATCGTGTTTTAACCAAGTGATGTCAAAAACAAGTATCCTTTGCTCTCGCATCGAGGATCTGTTTGACCAATCAAGGGAGCAAAGGTGTTCTCCAAAATTGATCTTCGATCGGGTATAATCGGATCCGTGTGAGGGAGCAGACATTGAGAAGACCGCTTTCTCCACTAGGTATGGGCATTATGAATTTAAAGTTATGTCTTTTGGACTAACTAATGCTCCTGTTGTCTTTATGGAGGCGATGAACAAGATGCTACACAAGTACCTTGATGAGTTTGTGGTAGTGTTCATCGATGACATTCTGATTTACTCTAAATCGAAGAGGAGCATGAGCGACACTTGAGGCTTGTCTTTGAGTACCGAGGGAGAATCAATTCTTTGCTAAGCTGAAAAAGTGCGAGTTCTCGATTTCGGAAGTGGGTTTTCTTGGCCACATCATCAATCCAGAGGGCATATCGGTAGATCCTAGCAAAGTCTCAAGAGTTTTGGATTGGAAGAGGCCTTCCAATGTCAAAGAGGTGCGTAGTTTCCTTGGGTTGGCTGGATACTATCGGCGTTTTGTGCTGGATTTCTCTATCATTGCCAAGCCACTTTCACAACCGACTCGAAGGGGATGAAGTTCCGATGGATCGCAGAGTGTGAGCACAAACTGCACTTTGAAGGAGAAGTTAGTGATCGCCCCTCGTTCTTACCCTTCCCGAACCGGGAAGCGCTTCACTGCTTATTCCGATGCTTCTCGGTTGGGACTTGGTTGTGTGCTCATGCAAAATGGCAAGGTGATTGCTTATGCTTCGAGGCAGCTGAAAAAGCATGAGCGTAACTATCCCACCCATGATCTTGAGCTAGCCGCCGTGGTGTTTGCATTGAAGATATGGAGGCATTATTTGTACTGGCGAACCTTGTGATATTTTTATCGATCACAAGAGCCTCAAGTACATCTTTACTCGTAAAGATTTGAACTTGAGGCAGAGGAGGTGGCTAGAATTGATAAAGGATTATGACCTCACTATCCGGTATCATCCGGGAAGGCAAATGTGGTGGCCGACGCTCACCGCAAGACAATGCCCCTGTTGTTGATTGTCTTGTTGCTGATTTTGAGCGCTTGGGAGTCTCCCTCGCTTATGGCGGGACCATGCAGGCTGAAACTCAAATGATTCTTGAGTCGGCCGATTCTGAACGTGTGCGAGAGGCACAAAGAAGATGATCGCTTGCTCCAGCAGTGAGGAACGCCTTAAGGATGGCAAGTCGAGACTTTACCGTTGATGATGCGGGAGTTTTGAGGTTTCAGGGCCGTCAGGCGTGCTCCCGTAAATCTCAAGTGAAAGAAGACATTCTGAGAGAAGCTCATCGCACTGCAGACACGGTCCATCCCGAGAGACCAAGATGTACAGTGGACTTGAAGAAGAATTTACTGTGGAAAAGGATGAGAGTGGATATTGCCAAGTATGTAGCGCCTTGTGGGATCTCGGAAGATCAAAGCCGAGCATAAGCGTCCCACTGGCCTGCTGCAGCCATTGGAGGTTCTCGTGTGGCCATGGGATGACATCTCCATGGATTTCGTGGTTGGTCTACCTCGCTCTCCACGAGGAAGGATGCTGTTTGGGTTGTGGTGGACCGTCTCGGCAAGTCTCAAGCGCATTTCATTCCCATCCGCACGACCAATTCAATGAGCGAGTTGGCTCCCATCTATGTGCGGGAGATTGTGAGATTGCATGGTGTACCCAAGACCATTATCTCTGATCGGGATGCTAAGTTCGTCTCCAAGTTCGGGAGAGTTTGCAGAGTGCTTTGGGTACGCAGCTTTGCCTTAGTACCGCTTTTCACCCTCGAGACAGATGGGGCCTGCAGCGCACCATCCAAACTTTGGAGGACATGCTCGTGGCCTGTGTGATGGCTTGGAAGGGTAGCTGGGAAGACCATTTGCCCCTTGCAGAGTTTGCTTACAATAACAGCTACCATTCCAAAGATCCTGGCTGCTCCTTATGAGGTAATCACATGGTCGGAAGTGCAGATCGCCACTTTGTTGGGATGTCGTGGGCGAGAGAGCTATTCTTGGGCCGGATTGGGTTCAGCAGATCGTTGATCGCGTGTCGGAGGTTCGGCAGCAGCTTCTCGCAGCACAGAGCGCATGTAAGAGCTATGCCGATGTGAGGCGGCGAGACTTGGAGTTTGAGGTGGGTGATAGCGCACTTTTGCGAGTATCTCCCACCAAGGGTGTGGTGCGCTTTGGCACCAAAGGAAAGCTCACCCAAGGTATGTTGGGCCTTTTCCTATCCTCGCCCGAGTTGGCAGGTTGGCCTATCGCCTAGAGCTACCGGAATCCATGCAAGGTGTGCATGATGTGTTCCATGTCTCGATGTTGAAGAAATACTTGCACGATCCGGAGTTGGTGGTTCCATTGGAACCATTAGTGCTTGAGCAGGACCTCACCTTCGAGTCCCGTCCTGTGGAAATTCTGGGGACTTCAGAGCGAGTGATGAAGAACAGGACGCTTAAGTTTGTCAAGGTCTTGTGGTCACATCAGACCGAGAGAGAAGCGACTTGGGAGCTGGAATCTCGCATGCGCGAGAAGTATCCCGAGCTTTTCACCTCAGGTATGTGATGTGAAAATCTGGCTGTCTTTGGTTTTGCTGGGTTTCGTGATTGGTGCGTTTAGATTCGAGGTCGAATCCCGTTGAAGGGGGGAAGAATGTGACACCTCGGAGTGTCGTAACCTTATTATTGAGCATGATAAGGTTAAATACAGTATGAGATGTGGAATTAAGGTTAAAATCATAAGAATCGGAGGTTAATAACGTTTCCGGGCCGTTTTCGGGGTTTTGGGCCTTCCCGGGGGAGTTTTGGGCCTTGGTGGGCTTTGGTGGGATGGATTAGGACTCAGAACGGACTAGGATTGGGTTGAGGGCTGATAAAAGGGGCTCCCCAGCCCCTTGCGCCCATGCTGCTGTTGTTGCGCCCCACCTCCCCTCTTGCGCCTCTCCTCCCTCCCTCCCTAAGCCCTAGCCCCCACACCGTGCGCACCCCCCCCCCCTCCCCCACCTCCACACCACCTCCTCCACCCCTTGCTGCCCTAGGGTGGCTCTCCCCACCCCTGCACCTTGTGGAGTCATCCCGTGGAGCGAGGTGCGAGGAGCGAGGCGCGAGTTGCGAGGAACGTGGAGCGAGGCGCGATTCGCGCGGAGATTCGCGGAGATTGATTGGAGTTTTGGCGCTCGGGCAAAGGTATGAACATGAGGATCCTTGGATTTGATCTAGGTACTGTTATTAGGGTGTTTATCAAGTTTTTAGATCAATTGGAGGCGCTGGTTTGAAGTAATTTGGGTTAGATCTAAACTTGTCCACGTTTCTGTTTTCGGGCAGATTGAGCAGTCGAACTAGGGTTCGAGTTTCCGTCGATTTAGAATCCGAATCAGACCGTACGGACTTCTAGGAAGTTGTAGATAATTTAATTATCTTTCCGTGGACGTAAAGCACGTTAATTTCCGATCAGCCGTTTGAAAGTTATGACTGTTTTACCGAGCGCCTAAAAATCTGTGACGTAATTGGAACAGATTGTGGTAATCTGTAGATTAAACAATTTTAGAGTCCGAATCAGTCTTTCCCTATAACTAGAAAAAGTTGGGAAATTTCCTAAGCTTCGCGACGGTGTACTCGTTTATTCAATTTGGAGTCCCAGAACTCAAGTTATGCCTTTTGCAAGGCTGCTGTCCCGCCGGGACAGAACCTCTGTTTTTAGGTTTTGCGAGTAGTTGGCAATGTCGGGTTAGATGGGGCGTGTGTACTGTTTTGAGGTTATGATTGTGAGTGTGTGATGCCTATGTGCAGGTGGTGTGACCCCGGGAGTTCCCTCTTCTTCCCGCCAATCCGTTGCACGTGGTTGAGGCAAGTGTGTTGTGATGGATAGCAAGTTGTAGGTTGCATGTTGAAATTAGATGGAATTGCCTACATGATATATGTTCACTTGCCATGTGTTAATAATTGATATGATATGATGAGCATGTTTAACATATTATGATGCCATGTGTTAATATGTGAATTGAATATGATATTTGGCATGGTTGCATGCATGTCATGAGATAGGGCGAGGGCGGTGAGAAAGTCTTAACTAGTCCGGCAAGGTCGGTGAGAAAGTTATGACTAATCCGGAACGCCATTGAGTAAGTCCTATGTCGTGATTCCATCCACGTGGTGTTTGGAAGCGAGTAGGCACCCTCCATCTTCGGGATGGAAGGGAGGAAAGGGTGCACTCCGACGGTTGTGTACTTCCCATACCGGTATGAGGTTCCAGAGGGTCATGAGCAATGCATTACATCGCATACAAATTGATGATGATATTGATAAGTATTCATGAATGAGATGTTATACATGATGAAAGATGTTATTGACTTGTTGTTATGCTTGTTGTCCATTGCAGTATGCTTGCTGAGTTTTCGAACTCACCCTTGTGTTTTCTTGTTGTTTTAGGTACCATGAGAACGGCATGCGGGAAAGGGGAATAGTCACACGCTCACACGTTGCTTCACTTTAATGTTTCCCCAAGTCAATTCATTTAGTTTGATAATAATTGCGTGTGATGGCCTTTAAATTAAGTCTTAGCTTGGTTAAGGAGAGTTCTATTGTTTGTTTGACACTTGGAACCTTAAGAGCTTAATGTTAGTCTCTTATTGTCGTTAAGACTTTATTTATTGCTGTTTTAGATGTTTCTCTTATTGCCATATAATGCTATATTGTTGCTGTTCCTTAAATTCATGATAAAGCAAAGGAGGTGCTGCCGAAATCTCGGTTTTTAGCCTATGCACCTTTGCTGGAATTTTATGTTAATTGTGGTATTTAGTTGTTGTTTAGCTTGTGTTTGGTAGCATTCGGGCATATTAAATGCCGGGGTGTTACATATTCGCATGTCCTATATATTTACACCAAAAGTATACCTATTACCTAAACCACTCAACAATCACCAAAAATATACCCATCAACTAAATCACTCAACGATCCTCCTTTCTAAGGCCTGAAAGTTCTCTTCTAAGATGTAGCCCTCTCTCCTTCCCCCTTTCACCTGTAAAAAAGAAGAAGCATTTTCTTCTTAGAATGTGAGAGGTGGCATCAAAGCAATTGTATATAGTGTGCAGTATTACCACAATTATATAAACAAAACAATTGTAGTAATCGATCTTAAATCTTTATGCGCTAGGACTGAAGCAAAGACAAGATTTTGAAGGAACAATTCCACATTGCATCTACATCATGACAGCATTGGTGTTGAAGGAACCACTATAATGTGTCATTCTATATATGCTCTAGAGACATAGGGATGCCAAAAGGCATCAAAAGTTTAATACAAAACCCTTAAAACACAGGATCTGATCCAAGATCTAAAACAATAACATGTTGTATTGGTGGTTAGAGATTAGATGCATGTGTACAAAAACTAGAGATGCTCTTACCTCTATTTATATGCAACCTGAAGCCTCACACAACACGACTACAACTAGTAAGCATATCATCCTATCACTTAAAGACTAAGCAGAACAAGATATCTTATTGCTTGATGACTAAGGAAACATGATGTAATCAAACTTTGAATTCAAGCCCATACTACTATATAATGGACAAGTTTTGAATTTGGAATTTACCACCAAACAACTCAAAAGCATTGTCAACTCAGTCAATATCTGCCCTTCATCACACTCCAATCCACAAAATCTAACAACCAAACTCGCTAGGATTTATGGAACAGTTTGACCACAATTGTTAGGGAGAGGGATAGATGCAATACCAACAACTTGATTTCTTCCTCCACTAGTTGAAGTGCCTCCAATAACCTGATTTCTTCCTCCATTAGTTGAAGTGCCTCCAAGGACTTGATTTCTTCCTCCATTAGTTGAAGTGCCTCCATGAGTAACATCATCTTCCATCTACAAAAATCCATTTATTTTTTCATCATCCCACAAACTTAGCTAAGAAAATGAATGTATACAATATGGTTTACCCTTTTATATGGCCATGCAATGGTGCGTCCTTGTGCATCACCTATTTTTGTGAGATCATCATATGGTCTTGGTAATACAGCACCCTTTTTCAACACGTAGGTCACAACAACCTCACAATACTCTAGCCCAAGAGGAGTACCACCAACGATAGCAGTTCGACATGTTCTTTTAACGGTAGCTTTAGCTACCGGAACATTCTCGTCCTACAATCGAAAGTACAAAATGACATGCCTTCTCACCTAAAAGTTTAATTTGAGTTACAAATTAATAATGTAGAAGCATGTAATTTGGTCAAAATTAACGTGAAGTGAATGAATACCCCATGGTTAGTATTTGGTACATCTTGCTGTGCAACAGACTTCGTTCTGTTTATCTATACATAAACATAACTAACATTTATATATAGACAAGGGATTGATTATTGTGTAACTTTAAAAGATGAAGATATACCTCACTATTTGGAAATCTGTTTTCATTAGCAATTGATATAGCAACACTATCATCACTTGGACTTCTCATATGCTGCCAATGTTAACACACATAATAAGATTGATATAGCAACACTATCATCACTTGGAAATCTGTTTTCATTAGCAATTGATATAGCAACACTATCATCACTTGAATTGCATAATAAGATTGACCTCGACAGGAGAGTTAGATGCATGGTGTTTGTACATGTCAACATTATTCAGCTCCACATTATTTGTATGACTTCTCATATACTGCATTTAATTAACGAACAAATTTGTATGACTTCTCATATACTGCAATTAATTACAGATCATTATGAACTGCAAAATGATTACAATAGCAATAAAATTGACCTGGATATGGACAGGCGAGTTAGATGCACGCTGGTTGTTCAGCTCATCATTGTTCATTTCAACATTATTTGTATGACTTCTCATGCACTGCAATTATTAACACATATATAGATCATTACGAACTGCAACATTGATTAGTGCTATAAATATATCATACTGAATTGCACAAAAAAGTTTGACCTCTATAGGAGAGTTAGATGCACGGTTGTTGTCTGGTTCAACATTATCTGTATGTTGAGATAGATTGACAGACTTCCTTATCTTTTCCATTTCTTGTAGCACGCTTGCTAATTGTTCTTCATGCTTATCCAAACGCTCCCTCAAAAGTGCACTCTCTTTATCATCTCTTATCTTTGAACACAAAGCTAATCAAGCTTTATGGAAGTACACTTGCGTATCCCCCGCCATACCCAAGTCTTGAGGTGTTGGGCCCATACCGACAGCACGAATGCGTGCTCGTTTTTCTTTGCCAAATAGTTTGCTAAACAAATCTCCTTCTTGAATGGTTTTTGTAGCTAACTCTGGTTCGGAGGCACAAGTCTCGTGTATTTGATTCTAAAAATAAACGCAACATGCAACTCTACTAAGAATAAATCACAGCCAAATGCAACACCAAACAATGGCAACAATTTCACTTACAATCATGCCTTCAGCTTGCCTCTGCGCATTTCCATCTTTACGAGTATGTGCTTTAATAAATACTTCATGTCTAGCTGGCATGTATCCATGCTCTTTGAACTACAAAAACAATAAATCAACATTCATTAGGAGTCAAAAGAATGTTTATTTTCAGAGATTTTGATATTTACCCATTCATCTGCAACTCGAGCAAGGCTTTTACTTCCCGTGGTGTGAGTCATAGTCATCTTTGAGGAGTTTGCTTTCCCCATTTCACTCTGGGCCTATGGTTTGTCAGAATAATTGAACATGCATGACGTATCAAATCAACTCAAGCCAAAATAATTAAGGAGACAGTTATACCTCGCTTTCGGGTGTTCTCCAATGACGTATTACAACAAACTCAATGCATCAGACAACTTCAAATCAAACAGCATCAAATTGCAGTGCAATATTATGACAGACTCAATTCATCGGACGACTTCAGATAGTATCAATTTACACTATCTCAATAATACCGATTTAAGCAGCAAACACGCCGAGGTATTCGGCTTGCTCTCCTCGGGAGCGTTCGCGATGGTCGTGTGTCGATCTGCTCGGCCAGCGTCATCCAGATTGGTCACCACCGCTCGAATCCGCAAAACAAGCAAACCAACAAGATCAAGAACTGCCCAATGAACCCAAAAACTAAAGAAATCCAAGAAGATGCAATGGAGGACGACTGGTGGCAAGTGATGGTCTCGAAGCAATGAGCTCCGGGAGAAGTCCGGGAGGTTGATGGTGTGGTGGAGGATGCGGTTGGTGCCGTAGCCGTTGGAATTGGGCCCGCCGGTGATGCAGATGACCGGCAGGTGAGACCACGCGCCGGCAGGGGGCTCCCTCTGCTCTCCCCACGCGCGTTGGAATTGAGCGGCTGCTCCCCACGCCGCTGTTCTCAAGATTGGGCGGTTGCTCGCTAAGCGCCGTTGTTTCCCACGCTGCCGGAATTGGGCGGCCGCTCCTCACGCCGCGCTGCTTCCTCTCGCTTCCCCATGAGCGGCCAAGCCCCACGGCCAAGACGCTGCACGCCGCGGACGAGGTGGACCACGGGCGGCTGCTCCCCTGCGCGCCGGCGCTGTGAAGATCGCCGCCTCAATCCCTCCCACGCGCAGCCATCGGAGCCATTGGGTGAGCTAGGTCAAGGGAATTTTTTTTCTAGTGCCTTGTGGCCAAGTATGGATCCAGCGGAGTAAAATCGAGCGGCCAAAAAATTTTACCATCCCGCCCGATCGGCCCGCCAAAATAATATCGGAAGTGGTCCGGCTGCACTAGAAACATTTCTTTTTCCAAGCGGTCCTATAGCTTACATAGTTTACTTTTAAAAGCGGCAGGACATCTTTTAATTAAATTTCTTTTTCCAAGCGGTACGTTAGCTTTTAATTATTTTTTTTAAAGCAGTAATACCGCTTCCAAGGACGTGTCATCCTGTAGTGGAAGTCCCCAGAATTTCCACAGGACGGGACTCGAAGGTGAGGCCCTGCTCAAGCACTAATGGTTCTAACGGAACCACCAACTCCGGATCATGCAAGTATTTCCTCAACATCGAGACATGGAACACATTGTGCACACCTTGCATTGACTCTGGTAGCTCCAAATGATAAGCCAGCTTACCAACTCAGGCGATGATAGGAAATGGCCCAACATACCTCGGACTGAGTTTTCCTTTGGTGCCAAATCGAACCACACCCTTGGTGGGAGATACTCGCAAGAGTACGCTATCACCCACCACAAACTCCAAATCTTGCCTCCTAACATCAGCATAGCTTTTCGGCTCTCAATGCAAGAAGATTCTGCCATTCTCCGATACGCGATCAACGATTTCTTGTCAACCCAATCTGGTCCAAGAACTGCTCTCTCTGTCAGTGTTATGCCCTTGAGGCAATCATATGGATGATTGAAACATGACTATGTTTATGAATAATAATATGATTATTGGTCCAATGAATGTATATCATTGTTTTGATCAACAAGTGTGTGACTTGTTTATGAAGCTCTTTACTTATTGATATAATTCGATAAATATCTCTGATCGGATATCATTGTATAGGACAACTATGAATAGATCAGCACATGTACTGATCGATGATCATGTTTCATAGATCATGGGATATGGAGATATCATCAATACATTGTGAACACATGTTGAAGAACATGGGTTAGGTAGACCCACAATGAGACACTGCGAGAATGTTACATTCTTATGTGTCATCAGTGTATCTCATACATAGTAGATGTATGATCCTTAGACCTGAGATTGTCATATTTCCTACATGTGTAATAGTTTACCTTGGGGTTACCAAACACTATTTCCTAACCGGATAGTTATAAAGGTAGCTTTCATGTTCACTATGAAACATGCAGAGGGAAGTGAGCGATCAAGATGGGATTTGCCACTCCGGTGTAACGGAGATATATGTCTAGGCCACTCGTGTGATATTATTAAGGAAGTGCATGGCCATGCCGTGATTGAGGAGTCAATCACAACTTATTAATATATCACGGATACGAGAGATGGATTGAACTGTCAAAGGATGACATTCTTCTCGCCTTGAGTTCGATCTTCATATAGTTTGGCAAAGGGATTATTACATCAGTACTTTAGTCATATGCGTTTGGGAGTTGGCATGCTCTGCAAGGAGCCGCTACCAACTATTGGATTAGAAAAAGGGTCTTCCAAATCCATGTCCAAATGCGCATGAACCTACAGGGTCACACACTTAACGGGATGGGACGCATTTGTAGGATCGAAGTATATGAATATAGCAATCAGAGGGGGGGTGAATGATTGTGCGGAAGCTAAAACCAAATTCTTGATCTATTAAAAGTTCACCCCAAAACAGAACCAAATAATTGCCTCGTTTTCGAAAAAAACAGAATGATAGAGGTTCAGTAAAACGCAACTTCCTGGAGATCCAACCGTCGGAACGAACTGAAATTTGGACACAAGAAACTAGATTCCAATATGAATCAAACCCAAAAAGAATCAGCTCGATCGGACTTATGGATCAAAAGTTATGAGCTTCGCAAGCTTGCAGATCAAGAACTTGACGAGCATCAATCTAATCTAAACTTCAAGATTAAACAAGAACGACAAAAGATTGATCAACTAGACTTAGAGAAACACTAGATCAATACCCTAGAGAGGTTTTTGATGGATCAAATCAAGATAAAACTTAAAGAACAAAAACCAATCTGGAACTAGAACAAGCATGCAAACAAGAACCAAAACAGAAAACACTGTAGCGACGTGGTTACTGTAGCACGCAAAAATCTTGGAAGAATTGATCTTTATTTCTTGTCTAAAATACTCTCATCAAAAGAGTACAAACCCTAAAACCAAGCTCAAGGCTTGATGCGCTCAGCTCTACTTGGTTGGATGCACTTCAACAGGAGACACCCCTCCTATTTAAAGCACCAACCCACAAGGAGTTCTGAATACGATTCCTATTCCCTAGAAGGAATCCGTATCCAACACAACTCTCCTTGGCCGAGTACAACTCTTGCACGCGTATGGCAACCCTACCATACTCACGTGACTAACACTTTGCACGCGTATGGCCACCTGCCATACTCACGTGACTAACACTTTGCACGCGAATGACCTCCTCGCCATTCTCACGTGACTAACCATTCTTCATGTGCACCATTCTCTTAGCCCGAACGTCCCGCATGACATCCTTGACCACCAAGACCTCGGTTCCTCCTGAACCTAGTCCCGAACCTCGGTTCCTCCATGAACCTAGTTCCGGTCCCGTCATCGACCACATCT
The DNA here is from genome assembly GCA_036346355.1 of Rhipidocladum racemiflorum. Classification (NCBI taxonomy): domain Eukaryota; kingdom Viridiplantae; phylum Streptophyta; class Magnoliopsida; order Poales; family Poaceae; genus Rhipidocladum; species Rhipidocladum racemiflorum. The sequence continues at coordinate 131,008 of JAYEVF010000060.1, forward strand.
CGTCATCGAAAGCAATACCTGCACATGAACAAATCACAAACGATTCCGAGCACAAGTCTACGACTTGACTCAATGTCAATCCATGCAACTACTCACATGAGCATTGCATAAAGTCCACTTCAAAACACACCTCATGAAATCATCACAAATTTCATAATCTCAAAGTCAAACCATTTCAATTCTTGCAATACATCCAAACCGAGCAAAACACGCTCACAACGGACCAAAATTAAAACCCTAGAAAAGTCCATTCACGACGGACAAGAAATCTCTGTCCGCGTACATGTGAAACTCTCAGTTCCAAGAAGAAAACATTCTTGTGAAAACACGCTCACAACGGACCAAAAACTTTGTCCGCTGTACATGCAAATCAATCCTCAAAAGCCGTTCCCGATCGACCAAAGAAATTGGTCCGACGTACATGCAAAACTTACTTGGTTTCTTGGAAAATTGAGTCCGGCTCATGATCTCAAAAGCACGCCCACGATGCACTCCAAAACTTGGTCCGTCAGACATGCGCCGATCGCTATTTTCTTGGAAAATTGAGTTTGGCACAAGAGCTCAAAAACATGTGCACGATGCACTCCAAAACCTGGTCCGTTGTACATGCGCCGATCACTGGTTTTGAAGAAAATTGAGTTTGGCTCAATGAGTTCAAAAACATGTCCACGATGCACTCCAAAACTTGGTCCGTCACAGATGGGGAACTTACTGTTTCTTGAGAGCTTGGTCCGGCGCAAAAGCGAAACTTACTGTTTCTTGTCAAATTGTCAAACACATGCACAAGCACATTTTGCAAATCCAATTCTAAGTTAATTTTTCAGTTCAAAGCCAATTTTTCAGCACATGATTTCACAATCTCCCCCTTGATGAAAACATTGGCAACACCACTTAGAATTGAACATTTGGCATTCACTTTACAAAAGATTTTGAAATCCAAAGGATCAAGGACCAAAAAGAAAACACAGAATTCCCCCTTTGACCAAAATGCAAAACAAAATCTCCCCCTGAGAAGGAAAATGTGTGTGAATGTGCAATGTGTCCAAGAATTCAAAAATTCTCCAAACTTCTCCCAAACACAACTCCCCCTTTTTCTTCTCCCCCTTTTTCCTTAAACTTTTCAATGATTCCCAAATTTCTCCCCCTTTGACAATGGATTCATCAAGAGTACAAAAGAGAGAACAGGTTCAAAATTTTTCTTGAAACAAAGATTTCACAAAGGGAAACAAGGAAGTGCCAAGATAGGAAAAGATGAGCTCATTCGATCATATAACCTTATATATCACATAACATGCAAAATACATGATCTTGATGTGATTTTAGCAAGTTAGGGAATGACATGCATCTCAACCTCAATTCAGTCAACTATAGCCAAGTACTAAGCAAAACCTTTAGTAGAAAAAAAACAAAGGCTCAAAGTTGAAGCAAATAACAAATCAGGGCGAGCAAGTGGTTTCAACTCCAATCTAGTAGACCAAATTAATCTTTAAACAAAAATTGCATGTGGCATGCTTGAAGCATACTTCTTTTATTTTCTAGGAGTGGCATGCTTGAAGCATACATCTTATCTTTGAGGGAATGGCATGCTTGAAGCATACATCTTATCTTTTAGGGAAAGCATCCTGAAGCTCATAACTTGAGGCTTTTGCTTTTAACAACCCTTTTTTATTGATTCCCTTTTCTTTTCATTTTTCTTTGATTATAAACATGCAAAAGTGATTAAAGGTCTTATGAAAGAGTAAAGTTGAAAACACACTTGCTTCATAGCCCAAATTTGTCAAGAAGATTCAATATCAAGCCTAGAAGAGTAAGATATCACAGAGTATTTAGCTATAGGCAATCAGTCCAGGGAATTCCGCAATGTCATTTTTAGTTCAAGTGAGACAATTAGATTATCATATATTAGCTCAATTACATAACATATAAAGAAATATGATAAAGTGAGCTCATCAAGTGAAAAAAAAACTTGGCAAGGAAACTCCCCCTCAAAACAAACCCATTGGATGAACAATCCCAAGTTCTCCCCGAATAAAAGCAAAACGAGAAGAAGACAATGGTTTTGTAAAAATGTCTGCCAATTGATGTTCAGTATCCACATGATGAAGCACAATGTTGCCTTTTTCAACATGATCTCTAAGAAAGTGAAATCTGATGTCAATGTGTTTTGTTCTAGAGTGTTGCACGGGTTCTTAGCAATGCAAATTGCACTAGTGTTATCACACAAAGAGGAACACTATCCAAATTAACCCCATAATCTTTTAGTGTAGCTACTATCCAAAGAATTTGAGAACAACAACTAGCAGAACACATATTCAGATTCAAGATTGATTGTGCTACGTAAGATTGCTTTCTAGATGACCATGCAATGAGAGAATTTCCCAAGAAGTGACATGAACCAGAAGTGCTTTTCCTATCAATTCTACATCCTCCAAAATCAGCATCGTAAAAGATCTCAAACTAATGCATGAGGAAGCAGAAAGCCAAATACCAAAATCTTGAGTTCCATGAAGATACCTGAAAATTCGCTGATACTTGTCGATGTGAAGCACGTGGGGAAGCTTGAAAACGAGCACACAAGCACACAGCAAATTGTATATCCGGCCTTGATGCAGTGAGGTACAAAAGTGAACCTATCATGCTTCTATATTCCTTTTGATCAACTGGCTCACCATTTTCATCCGGATCAAGCGTGCAATTGCTTTCCATAGGTGTCATGATTGGTTTGCTGTTTTCCATCCCAAAACGATGTAGCAAGTCTCTTGTGTATTTGCTTTGATGCACAAAAGTACCATCCTTTGTTTGCTTGATTTGAAATCCCAAAAAGTATGTCAACTCACCCATCATACTCATCTCAAACTCCTTTCTCATTGTTTCTGAAAACTCAGACACTAAAACATGAGAGGAACCACCAAAGATAATATCATCAACATAAATCTGAACGAATAGTTGATCATTGCCTTGCTTGAGTAAAAAGAGAGTTTTGTCAACCTTTCCCATTGAAAACCCCCTTTCAAGTAAAAAGGTTTTTAGCCTATCATACCATGCTCTAGGGGCTTGTTTCAAACCATACAAAGCTTTTGATAGTTTGAACACATGATTTGGAAACTTTGGATTTTCAAAACCAGGTGGTTGCTTGACAAAAACCTCCTCATTTATGTAGCCATTAAGAAAAGCACTTTTCACATCCATTTGATACAATTTGAAACCTTTGGATGCAGCAAAAGCTAAAAGGATTCTAATGGCTTCAATTCTAGCAGCAGGAGCAAAGGTTTCATCAAAATCTAAGCCTTCAATTTGAGTGTAACCTTGAGCAACCAATCTAGCCTTGTTTCTAACAACAACACCATCCTCACTTTGTTTATTTTTGAAAACCCATCTAGTTCCAATAACATTAAAATCAGGAGGTGGTGAGACAAGTTTCCAAACTTTATTTCGTTCAAAATTCTCTAATTCTTCATGCATGGCATTGATCCAAGATTCGTCAGATAATGCATGAGATATATCTTTGGGTTCAAAAGAAGCAACTAAAGCAGAATGAGCATGAGTGTCGAATGAATAAACCTGGATCGAGTGACTCTCTCATTTAGGTCTCCAATCATTTGTTCAGATGGATGCATTTTTTGAATGTGCAAGGGAGCATTGGCTTTGAGACTTCTCCTTCTCCTTCTTCATTTTCAGCATGTACAGATGATGTTGTAGCTTGAGGATGGTTAGTCAGTAGGTGATGTAGTAGTAGGTGCCAAAGGTGCTACATCTTGTTGTGCATTAGAAAGAGTCAAGACCTCATCTTCAACATCATCATCATCTTCAAAGATTTTCTCCCTCGAATGTATGCAACAGACTGCATCACTTGGACTAGTGCCTGGACTAGTCTCATCAAAAGTAACTTCACAAGTTTCCACAATTTTGTTAGTCTTCAAAACGAGCACACGATAGCCACGAGTATGAGCAGGATATCCAAGAAAAATGCCATCAGTTGATCTAGCTTCAAATTTATCAAGATTTCCAGATTTCAAGACAAAACATTTGCATCCAAAAACTCGAAAGTGAGAAACAGAAGGTCTATGTCCAAACCGAAGCTCATATGGAGTTTTACCCAATTTTGATCTCAGAAACACACGGTTTGAAACATAACAAGCAGTTGAAATCGCTTCAGCCCAAAAATTTCGAGGAGAGTGATGCTCATCTAGCATAGTTCTAGCCATTTCAACTAACGTTCTATTTTTCCTTTCAACTACACCATTTTGTTGAGGCACTCTAGGAGATGAAAATTGATGATCAATTCCTTTTCAGCACAAAAGAGATCAAAGGAAGCATTTTTGAATTCAGTTCCATTATCACTTCTAATAGCTTTGAGAGCTCCTGGATGGTCAACAGAAAGCCTAAGAACAAGACTTCTAAAATGACTAAAAGCCTCATCCTTAGATGCCATAAAATACACCCAAGAGTATCTAGAAAAATCATCAACAATCACAAGCACATACCGTTTGCCTCCAAAGGATTGAACTCGAGATGGTCCAACTGTATCAAGATGTAGAAGCTGTCCTGGAGCGTTTGTCATCATCATGGTAAGAGGTGGATGTGAACCTGCAATCATCTTACCATGTCTACAAGAAGAACATACTAGATTGCTATCACCCTTAAGCTTAGGCAGGCCACGTATAAGATCTAAACCACTTACACGAGTAAGATGATCAAAACCAACATGACCAAGTCTACGATGCCAAAAGAATAAATCTTTAGAAACATTGGCAATTAGACACCTATGCTTAGAAGAAGGTGATGCATCAAAATCAGCTTTAAAGACTCTTCCAAAACGAGAAATTTTGAACACAAGATCACCTGAAGCATCTAGCACTTTGCATTCATTTTTCTTAAAGCTTATCTCAAGATCTTCATCAAGCATTTGTGAGACAGAAAACAAGTTATATTTCAAGTTTTCAACAAGAGCCACATCCTTGAACATAAACTTGTCACTTACCTTTACTGTACCTTTTGCTACAACAGAAGAGGAAGAAGCATCTCCAAAAGTAACACTTTCAGCACGAGATGCACGAGTGAGGGAGGAGAACAAATTCTTATCACCGGACATGTGGCGTGAGCATCCGGAATCCACTAGCCATATGTTCTCCTTCCTCGCGCGAGAAGCCTACATAGCAACAAAATATGTCAAGGTCTCAAGATCGGGTTAGGAATGAGATTTTTGGGAATCCAGTACTGAGACACACGACGCACAACAGTAGGCACAACACGAGAATTTTTATGCACAAAATCAGATTTTCCTTTTCCCATGTTTATAGGAACAGAAGGTTTTTTCAACACTCTAGACGCATAGTGAGAAGCAAAGTGTGCTTTTCTGAAGTTAGACCTAGCCTTAGTCATTTCTTTCCTTTGTCAGTCTGGCTAGTCTAAAGCAAAAATCTACTAGATGTCCATCTCTACCACAATGAGTGCAAGTGTACTTAGCATGAAGTTTGGCTTTAACAGTAGAAGCACATTTTGCATTCATCATAGTAGAAGAAAGAAAACCAGCAGATTTAAAAGCAATCTTTTTAGGCTTATTAAGAATCTCAATTTTGTCATTGCAAGGAGCATTAACAACAGTGCGAGGTTTAGTTTCAAATGAAGCATGAAGATCAAAACCTAAACCTCTCTTGTTTGAGCTAACCTTAGATTGATCCAAAATCATGTTCAACTTCTTCTTGCCATTAGTGAAACGTTCCAAAGAATTTTGCAAGTAATCAACTTTCTTAGCAAGAGTTAAACAATTATTGCAGGGAACATCTACTTTTCCTTTTTGCTTGCGACAAGTTGAGCATGAGAGAATTTCATGTGAAAGCAAATTATCAGTTAATTGAGAAACCCTAGCATTTGCATCTTTCAATTTTAATTCAAGAGTTGAGCATTTAGAACAAGAAGTTGAACAATGCAAATCATCAGTGGAACAGCTAGCATGTACAACATGTTTCTCATTTTTCTCATTTAGATGCAACAAAAGAGCATGTTCTTTCCTAAGCAAGGTGAGCTCATTGTAAATTAAGTCACATGATTTGCAAGTATCATCACTAGGAATCAAAGTCTTAAGTCTAGCAATTTCAGCATTCAATGATTCAATAATGAAATCATGTTTCTTAATTTTCTTATCACGTTTGTCAAGCAATTTTCCAAGACGAGCAACAAAGAATAGCTAATTCATCATAAGAGGGATCTACCTCATTGAAGTCGATGTCGTGGTCGCCCCTGATGAAGCTTATCCTTGCTGCTTGCCATGAGACATAATCCTATCAACTCATGCTTGCTTGGAGTTGCATCATCTTCGCTGCTCTCCGAGTCCACATCGCTCAAATTGACTGGTTCAAGAGCGGAAAGAACTCGGTGAACCACCTTGCGGTTGATGAAGCTCTTCTTCTTCCTATCATTTGACGAGAACCTTTTCTTCTCATTCCTTCCGCCGTTGTCCTTCTCCTCCTTTGATGTTTTTCCTGCAAGCTTAGGACAATTTGTGCGAATATGGTTGAGGTCACCACACTCATAGCATCTTGGAGGACCACCTCTCTTTCTCATTCTCACATTCTCGCAAAGCTTTGTTAAAGCGAGAGGAGAGTAGTGCCAGATCTTCTTCAGAAACTCTTCAAGTTGCTCATCTGTTAAAGAAGACATGGAAGACAAGGCAAAGCTAGAAGAAGAATTTGCATTTGACATGTTAGGGTTAGAGATCAAAGCAATTGATTTAATGTTACCCTTCCTGGCAAGAACATCCAACTCATGAGTTTTCAACTTAGAGTAAAGAACATCTAATGTGAGTGTGCTCATGGTAGTAGATTCTTGTATAGATGTTACTTTCATCTCCCACACTGACATGTCCAAAGCACTAAGCAATTGTCGAGCATTTTCAGCATCAATGTAGCTAACTCCAACAGCACGTAGATTGCTAAGAATTTTATTGAAACGCAAAGAAGTCATCTACAGATTCACTAGGTTTCATCTCAAAACGCATGTATTCTTTTTTGTAAATATCTTGGCGAACCTCTTTGATAGTGTTAGAACCCTCATGGTAATCACAAAGAGATTTCCATACCTCATATGCGGATCGAAGATGAACCACACGATCAAAGTCGCTGCGTCCCAAGCCTTGGATGATCAAGTTGCGCGCCTTGCTATTTGCTTCAACATGTGTGCGATTGGTGTCGTTGACGTTGTCGCTTGCGGACTTCATATGGCTTGTAGACCTTCTCCCAAATTGTGAAGCCCTGTGCTTGGATGAACGCCTCCATCTTGGCCTTCCAAAACTGAAAATCAACACCATCGAACACACATGGTTTTGTCGAATAACGATCTATTGATCTAATCACCGGTTAAGATAGATTAGAGAAACCTTGCTCTGATACCACTTGTAGGATCGAAGTATACGAATATAGCAATCAGAGGGGGGGTGAATGATTGTGCGGAAGCTAAAACCAAATTCTTGATCTATTAAAAGTTCACCCCAAAACAGAACCAAATAATTGCCTCGTTTTCGAAAAAAACAGAATGATAGAGGTTCAGTAAAACGCAACTTCCTGGAGATCCAACCGTCGGAACGATCTAAAATTTGGACACAAGAAACTAGATTCCAATATGAATCAAACCCAAAAAGAATCAGCTCGATCGGACTTATGGATCAAAAGTTATGAGCTTCGCAAGCTTGCTGATCCAGAACTTGACGAGAATCAATCTAATCTAAACTTCAAGATTAAACAAGAACGACAAAAGATTGATCAACTAGACTTAGAGAAACACTAGATCAATACCCTAGAGAGGTTTTTGATGGATCAAATCAAGATAAAACTTAAAGAACAAAAACCAATCTGGAACTAGAACAAGCATGCAAACAAGAACCAAAACAGGAAACATCAGAGCGACGTGGTTATCAGAGCACGCAAAATCTTGGAAGAATTGATCTTTATTTCTTGTCTAAAATACTCTCATCAAAAGAGTACAAACTCCTAAAACCAAGCTCAAGGCTTGATGCGCTCAGCTCTACTTGGTTGGATGCACTTCAACAGAGACACCCTCCTATTTAAAGCACCAACCCACAAGGAGTTCGAATACGATTCCTATTCCCTAGAAGGAACTGTATCCAACACAACTCTCCTTGGCCGAGTACAACTCTTGCACGCGTATGGCAACCCTACCATACTCACGTGACTAACACTTTGCACGCGTATGGCCACCTGCCATACTCACGTGACTAACACTTTGCACGCGAATGACCTCCTGCCATTCTCACGTGACTAACCATTCTTCATGTGCACCATTCTCTTAGCCCGAACGTCCCGCATGACATCCTTGACCACCAAGACCTCAGTTCCTCCTGAACCTAGTCCCGAACCTCAGTTCCTCCATGAACCTAGTTCCGGTCCCGTCATCGACCACATTCGTCATCGAGCAATACCTGCACATGAACAAATCACAAAACGATTCCGAGCACAAGTCTACGACTTGACTCAATGTCAATCCATGCAACTACTCACATGAGCATTGCATAAAGTCCACTTCAAAACACACCTCATGAAATCATCACAAATTTCATAATCTCAAAGTCAAACCATTTCAATTCTTGCAAAACATCCAAATCGAAAGCAAAACACGTTCACAACGGACCAAAATTAAAACCCTAGAAAAGTCCATTCACGACGGACAAGAAATCTCTGTCCGGCGTACATGTGAAACTCTCAGTTCCAAGAAGAAAACATTCTTGTGAAAACACGTTCACAACGGACCAAAACTTTGTCCGCTGTACATGAAATCAATCCTCAAAAGCCGTTCACGATCGACCAAAGAAATTGGTCCGACGTACATGCAAAACTTATCGGTTTCTTGGAAAATTGAGTCCGGCTCATGATCTCAAAAGCACGCCCACGCATGCACCCAAAAACTTGGTCCGTCGTACATGCTATTCGCTATTTTCTTGGAAAATTGAGTTTGGCACAAGAGCTCAAAAACATGTGCAGGATAGACCCAAAAACCTGGTCCGTTGTACATGCGCTGACTGCTGGTTTTGAAGAAAATTGAGTTTGGCTCAATGAGTTCAAAAACATGTCCACGATGCACTCCAAAACTTGGTCCGTCGCAGATGGGGAACTTACTGTTTCTTGAGAGCTTGGTCCGGCGCAAAAGCGAAACTTACTGTTTCTTGTCAAATTGTCAAACACATGCACAAGCACATTTTGCAAATCCAATTCTAAGTTAATTTTTCAGTTCAAAGCCAATTTTTCAGCACATGATTTCACAGTATTAATTCGGATTGGATCCATAATTAAAGGACCTCGTGGTCTTAGCACGTAGATGGGCCCTGACTGCCTAGGGTTTCACCTCGTGGTTATATAAGGATGGGAGGAGGCTGGACGCAGCACACACTTTCCCGTGCGTTTTAGAAGTGTTTCGCCAGAAACCCTAGCCACCTCCTCTCACTGCCCCTGCCGAGCGATCCGGTGCTTGCACACCGACGCACAGCGTCCCATCCCTGGACGTGTGGACTACTGTGGTGGCGCTGCTGCGACTGCGGCGTGCGAGGACGATCCGCGGCCAGACGAGGCGAGGACGATCCACGGCGAGGCGAGGACGATCCACGACTGCAGCGGGAACGATCCACTACATCGACGCGCGAGGGATTCCGCAACTGCACGTCTAGTGGTAATTGATCTATGATCCTATTCTTGCGAGTAGCTTTCTGGTTGCGCGGTAGAAATTTTTAATTTGTGCTAGAGTAGCATGCCGCGTTCCTCAACAGTGGTATCAGAGCCATCTCGTGTAGATTTGTGATCTGGATGTTGCACATATGATATGTGAGGATAGTAGATTGGATCTATTACATGTTCAACTGATTCATGTGATGAATTGGTGGAGGAAGCCGTCGATGAGATCAATCGGTTTAGGGTTTGAGGAAAGTGCAAACCGAATCAATCTTGATTTGGGTGAGTCCGTTCATGGTACGACGTTGCCCTTACCGGTCGGGTTACCGCCATCAGGGTTCACGAATCGCGACCATATGGGACCAAGCCAATTAGATTGAATCGGATTGGGTCAATACGATTGATCCGTGGCAATTTTCGCCGCCAGCGGCGCTGCCCCTTGAACCCCGCCTTGGGCGCTGCCCCTTGGAACCCCGCCAGGGGCGTTGCCCCTTGGAACCCCGCTGTTGTAGAATCTATTTTGTTTAACTCGTTTTTGCAGGATGTTGTGTGAAATAGTATGGCCTATGTGTATGTGATGCATGTAATATTTACATGGCCTGCGTGCCGTGTCAAGCCATAAGGCTATTTCAATCTAAAATGTATAACGACCTGCGTGTCGACTTGTGATGTTTCAAACCCTCATGTAATATTCATTAACAAAGTCGTAAGGAGTTGCATCTACAATGATGAAGATGGTGGCATCAAGCATGATGCCAAGGTGAACAATCAAGCATGATGGCAAGGTGAACAATCAAGCATGATGATGGAGATCCTAATGCTAAGGGCCATACTATTTCACATCTTAATTTGATTATATGTGGATGTGTGTTTAATCCTTGCTATTTTCTTTTATGCTCATTGCATGTGATGCCGTGTTCATAGTAGATATTGTTCATCACCATAGTTAAAATTTTAAATTAAACTTGTCCACCCAATTGTTGCACCTATCAAGAATTTAGATCGTTATTAATATGACTGCCAAAGTAGTATATCAATGACTATCTTAATAGATGATAGGGATGTGTTGGACACATCGCGCATAACAATGGTTGATTTAACTAAGCTATCAAAACGGTTTTGGGCTTAGGGACATAAGTGGTTGGAATATGATTTTAGTAATGAAGGAACGGATACAAGACGATTGGTGTCTAGGAAAACACACATGGGGTAGGTTTCTTAATTGGCACCCGGAAACGGGAAGTGCTCCCTCCCTCATGTGAGCCCTAGGGGCGGGTTGACCTGGCCATGACTCAAAGTTGACGGAGGCATTCATTACTTGTTTTCATGCTCAACCAACAAGAGTTACATAAGATGTAATTAGCAAAGATGTTGCTTACCTATGTCATTAGATTTCTAGCTGTGATGCTAAAGCTCACTAGGGTCTAATGAATATGGATCTTGAATGCTCACCATGTGTCCATAAAGGGGGCACATGATAGGAGTTTCTTTTGTTAAAATGCTTAATGAAAGTATTACATAAACATAGTACTTAGAAACTTTGCATGTTTTTGTTGTAGTTCAATGGCACCTCCTACTGCTCCTACTGCTGCACCTGGTTTTGCTTTGAGATCGGTTTTGGAAAGAGAAAAACTAAATGGAACAAATTTTGTTGATTGGTATCGCAACTTGAGAATTGTTCTCAAGCATGAAAAAAGGAGTATGTTCTAGAGAATCCAATCCCTGATGAACCAGCTGAAAATGCTCCTCGCAATTTGAAGGCTAATTATGAAAAACATGTTAATGCCTTCGTAGAGGTCAGCTGTCTCATGCTTGTCACCATGGACTCTGAGCTGCAAAAGCAATATGAGGACCAGGATGCTTACAATATGATTGTGGGCTTGAAGGGCATGTTTGGGAACCAAGGAAGGGCTGAGAGGTATGGTATCTCAAAGCTTCTCTTTGCTTGTAAAATTTGGTGAAAGGCGGTCGATCACCCACATGTAATCAAGATGATTGGCTACATTGGGAGATTGGAAAAGCTTGAGTTTCCCCTTAGCATTGGTCCTGCTACACGTAATTCTCGATCTCTGCCTCAGAGCTTTGAGCCATTCATTATGAATTTTCATATGAATAGCATGGAGAAGAGCCTGACCGAGCTACAGGGGATGCTTAAGTCTGCCGAGGAAAGCAGTAAGAAGAAACCCAATCATGTGATGATGGTTCGTAAAACAACCGCCTTCAAAAGAGGAAAGCTAAGGCTTGGGGAAAGGGCAAGGGCAAGGGCAAGGCTCAAGATGAGATCACAAGCCTCAAAACTAAGCTTCGAAGCTCAAAGTCGGCCCTCAACCCGAAACCCGGTGCTTCTATTGCAAGAAGTCGACATTGGAAACGAATCGCTGAGAAGTACTGGCAGATAAGAAGAATGGGAGTGTGACTTCCACTTCGTATTAATGTTATAGAAATTAATCTTGCTACTACTTCTTCCAGCTCTTGGGTATATGATAATCGATAGGTTGCTCACATTTGCAATTCGATGCAAATGATAAAGAGTAGAGTCTTGGCGAAAGGAGAAGTGGATCTTCGCGTGGGGAATAAAGCAAGAGTTGCTGGTCTTGCCGTTGGCACCTACCCATTGCATTTGCCTTCAGGATTAGTTTTAGAACTTAATAATTGTTATTTTGTTCCGGCCTTGAGTAGAAACATTATTTCATCTTCCTGTTTGGAACATGAAGGTTATGAATTCAGAATAAAGAACTTTGTTTGTTCAATATTTTTGAATGATATGTATTATGGTCGTTGTCCCATGGTGGATGGGTTATACGTCCTTGAACTCAAAGAAAAACATGTCTATAACATTAATGTCAAAAGGCATCGAACAAATGATTTGAACCCTACCTTTTTATGGCATTGTCGCTTGGGTCACATAAATGAGAAGCGCATGAAGAAGCTCCATGGTGATGGACTTCTCACCTCATTTGATTTTGAATCATTTGAAACATGTGAGTCTTGTTTACTTGGCAAGATGACAAAAACCCCTTTCACATGTTTTAGTGAGAGGCGAGTGTATTGTTGGCACTAGTACAAACAGATGTATGTGGACCAATGAGCTCGATTGCTAGAGGTGGGTTTCAGATTTTGTAACTTTTATCGATGACTTTAGTAGATATGGATATATCTATTTGATGAGGCATAAGGCTGAAACCTTTGAAAGGTTCAAAGAGTTTCGTAACGAAGTACAAAATCAACTTGGCAAATCAATAAAACACTTACGATCGGATCGTGGTGGTGAATACTTGAGCCAAGATTTTGGTGATCATCTAAAGCAATGTGGAATCGTTCCACAACTTACTCCGCCAGAACGCCTCAATGGAATGGCGTATCCGAACGACGGAATCGAACTTTATTGGATATGGTTCGGTCAATGATGAGCCAAACAGATCTGTCATTATCCTTCTGGGGGTTCGCTCTAGAGACAGCTGCGTTCACATTAAATAGGGTCCCATCAAATTCCGTTGAGAAGACACCATATGAGATATGGACTGGGAGAAGACCCATGTTGTCATTTCTCAAGATATGGGGATGTGAGGCTTATGTAAAATGTTTGCAATCAGATAAACTCGCACCTAAATCAGAAAAATGCTTCTTTGTGGGGTATCCTAAAGAAACAAAAGGATATTACTTTTACAAAAGAAACGAGAACAAAGTTTTTGTTGCTCGAAATGGTGTCTTTTTGGAGAAAGAGTTTCTTTCAAAAGAAATCAGTGGGAGTGATGTGCATCTCGATGAAGTTCGAGAATCACATGAACATGTTCAAACTGCCACTGAACCATCACATGATGTACAAAATGTTGTACAACCTGTGGAAGAGACACCAGCCCCACGTAGGTCTGGGAGGCCGCGTCATGAACCTATAAGATATGGACATGACATATTATTGTTAGACAATGATGAGCCCACGACTTATGAAGAAGCCATGATGGACCCAAACTCCGAAAAATGGCTTGGAGCCATGAGATCCGAATTCAATCCATGCATGACAATCAAGTTTGGAACTTGGTCGATCCTCCTGATGGTGTAAAAACCATAGAATGCAAATGGATTTTCAAGAAGAAGACAGACGTAGATGGAAATATTCAGATCTATAAGGCACGGTTGGTGGCAAAGGGTTTCAAACAAGTTCAAGGAATTGACTATGATGAAACTTTTTCACCGGTAGCCATGCTCAAGTCTGTCCGGATCATTTTAGCAATTGCTGCATATTTTGATTATGAAATATGGCAAATGGACGTCAAAACAAATTTTCCTTAATGGGAATCTATCTCGAGGATGTATACATGATACAACCCGAGGGTTTTATTGATCCTAAAAATGCTAAAAAAGATATGCAAGCTTCAGAGATCCATTTATGGGTTAAAGCAAGCATCTCGGAGTTGGAACATTCGTTTTGATGAAGTGGTCAAAGGATTTGGCTTTATCAAAAATGAAGAAGAGCCTTGTGTTTACAAGAAGGCTAGTGGGAGCGCACTTGTGTTTCTGATTTTGTATGTGGATGACATATTATTGATCGGGAATGATATTCCTATGCTTGAAGACGTTAAGACTTCGTTGAAAAGGAGTTTCTCAATGAAGGACTTGGGAGAAGCATGTTATATCTTGGGCATAAAGATCTATAGAGATAGATCAAAAAGGTTGATTGGATTAAGCCAGGAAACGTACATTGACAAAGTATTGAAAAGGTTCAATATGCATGAATCTAAGAGAGGTTTCATGCCAATGTCACATGGCATCAGTCTAAGCAAGAATCAGTGTCCTTCGACAACTGATGAGCGAGGCAGGATGAGCAAGATTCCATATTCTTCGGCTATTGGATCTATCATGTATGCCATGATTTGTACGCGCCCAGATGTCTCGTATGCTCTAAGTGTCACAAGTAGATACCAAGCGGATCCCGGTGATGGTCATTGGATAGCCGTGAAAAACATTCTAAAGTACTTAAGAAGAACTAAGGGTATGTTCCTAGTCTTTGGAGGTGAGGAAGAACTGGTTGTAAAAGGTTACACCGATGCAAGCTTCCAAACTGACAAAGATTATTTTCGATCACAATCCGGTTTTGTGTTTACACTAAATGGAGGAGCAAGAAGTCGGAAGAGTTCCAAGCAAAGCACGGTGGCTGACTCTACGACAGAAGCGGAGTACATTGCGGCTTCGGATGCCGCAAAAGAAGCTGTATGGATAAAGAAGTTTATCTCAGAGCTTGGTGTGGTCGCTAGTGCATCTAGTCCAATGGACATCTATTGCGATAATAGTGGTGCCATTGCACAAGCAAAAGAGCCTAGATCACACCAGAAGTCCAAACATATACTCCGACGCTTTCAACCTTATTCGCGAGATTGTGGATAGAGGTGACGTGAAGATATGCAAAGTACATACGGAAGCTAATGTGGCTGATCCGTTCACAAAGCCACTACCACAGCCTAAGCATGAGGCGCACACGAGGTCTATTGGTATTAGATACTTAATTGATTGACTCAAGTGCAAGTGGGAGATTGTTAGTGTTATGCCCTTGAGGCAATCATATGGATGAATGAAACATGACTATGTTTATGAATAATAATATGATTATTGGTCCAATGAATGTATATCATTGTTTTGATCAACAAGTGTGTGACTTGTTTATGAAGCTCTTTACTTATTGATATAATTCGATAAATATCTCTGATCGGATATCATCGTATAGGACAATTATGAATAGATCAGCACATGTACTGATCGATGATCATGTTTCATAGATCATGGGATATGGTGATATCATCAATACATTGTGAACACATGTTGAAGAACATGTGTTAGGTAGACCCACAATGAGACATTGAGAGAATGTTACATTCTTATGTGTCATCAGTGTATCTCATACATAGTAGATGTATGATCCTTAGACCTGAGATTGTCATATTTCCTACATGTGTAATAGTTTACCTTGGGGTTACCAAACACTATTTCCTAACCGGATAGTTTTAAAGGTAGCTCTCATGTTCACTATGAAACATGCAGAGGGAAGTGAGCGATCAAGATGGGATTTGCCACTCCGGTGTAATGGAGATATATGTCTAGGCCACTCGTGTGATATTATTAAGGAAGTTCATGGCCATGCCATGATTGAGGAGTCAATCACAACTTATTAATATATCACGGATACGAGAGATGGATTGAACTGTCAAAGGATGACATTCTTCTCGCCTTGAGTTCGATCTTCATATAGTTTGGCAAAGGGATTATTACATCAAGATTTTTAGTCATATGTTTGGGAGTTGGCATGCTCTGCAAGGAGCCGCTACCAACTATTGGATTAGAAAAAGGGTCTTCCAAATCCATGTCCAAATGCGCATGAACCTACAGGGTCACACACTTAACGGGCTGGGACGCATTAATTCGGATTGGATCCGTAATTAAAGGACCTCGTGGGCTTAGCACGTAGATGGGCCCTGACTGCCTATGGTTTCACCTCGTGGCTATATAAGGATGGGAGGAGGCTGGACGCAGCACACACTTTCCCATGTGTTTTAGAAGTGTTTCACCAGAAACCCTAGCCACCTCCTCTCGCTGCCCCCGCCGAGCGATCCGGTGCTTGCACACCGACGCACGGCGTCCCATCCCTGGACGTGTGGACTACTGTGGTGGCGCTGCTGCGACTGCGGCGTGCGAGGACGATCCGCGGCCAGACGAGGTGAGGACGATCCACGGCGAGGGGAGGACGATCCACGACTGCAGCGGGAACGATCCACTACATCGACGCGCGAAGGATTCCGCAATCAAGGCGTCTAGTGGTAATTGATCTATGATCCTATTCTTGCGAGTAGCTTTCGTTGCGTAGAAATTTTTAATTTGTGCTAGAGTAGCATACCGCGTTCCTCAACACTCTCTCCTACAAGATCCCAACAAAGCGGCGATTTGCACTTTCGGCCATACAGTACCTCATAAGGAGCAGCCCGGATGCTGGAATGATAGCTGTTATTATATACAAACTCTGCCAATGGTAAATGATTCCCCGGCACCAAACATAAGCTAAACAACATCTAAATACCATGAATTAAGGTAAATTACAGCAAAGGAGTAAAAGCTAAAACCCGAGATTTCGGCAGCATCTCCTTTGTTTTAACATGATTTGAAGGAGCAACAACAGTATAGCAATATATGGCAATATGAGAGACAACTAAAACAACAATAATTAAAGACTTAACAACAATATAAGTCTAGTTTCAAGCATTTAATGTCTCCAAGAGTCAAACGAACAATAAGACTCTGATATAGCAAAGCTAAACCTTAAAGCAATAATCATCACACGCAGTTTATTATCAAAGACTAAATTGAATGACTTGTGGAATCAAATGAGTGAAGCTATGTGCGGAAGTGTGACTATTTCCCTTCCCCGCATGCCGGTCTTATGGTACCTAAAACAACAAGAAAACACAAGTGTGAGTTCAAAACTAAGCAAGCATATTGCAACGGTACAACAAGAACAATGACATGGCAATAACATCTCACATCATGTAAACCATCTCATTCATGTTCACAACTCATTATCATCATTATTATGTATGCAATGCGATGCGATGCTCATATCTCCTTGGAAACTCATACTGTTATGGTTGAGTACACACCCGTCGGTGTGCACCCTCTCCCCCCTTCCATCCCGAAGATGGAGGGTGCGTACTCCTCGCTTCCCCACACCGTGGTGGACGGAATCACGATGTAGGACTTACTCATTGGCTCTCCGGATTAGTCATAACTTTCTCACCGACCTTCCCCGGACTAGTTATGACTTTCTCACCGCCCGGGCCATGTAACATGCCATTTATGCAAATATGCCAACATCATAATTAACTTGTACATTAACACATGGCATCATAACATAATAAGCATACTCATCATATCATTGGCAATCATTAAAGCCTGGCAAGTGATCATATCATGTAGTAAATTTTCATCTAGTCTCAACAAGCAACCTACAAATCGCTATCCATTACAATACACTTGTAACACCCCGGCATTTAATATGCCCGAATGCTACCAAACATAAGCTAAACAACATCTAAGTACCACAATTAAACATAAATTCCAGCAAAGGTTCATATGCTAAAAACCGATATTTCGGCAGCATCTCCTTTGTTTTTCCATGAATTAACACAATCTCAATATCATGGCAAGATATATATCATAGCACACGACATCTAAAACAACAACATAAATGGACATAACATCAAGTTACGCCAATAATACCACGCTTAACCACTTCATAAACTATAACGGCTAAATAAGGATTCACAAGCATGCTAGATTAAACCATACATTAAGTTTAGGGCACAACTCTTAATATCATGTCTCCAAGTGGTTAATTATGGACTATGATGGTGGAGCTACGTGTAGAAGTGTAGCTAGATCCCTTTTTCCCGCATGCCGATCTCAAAGTACCTAAAAACAACATAAAACACAAGCGTGAGTTCAAAACTCAGCAAGCATATTGTAATGGACAACAAGATCATTTACAAGACAATAATACCTCACATCACATATAACATCTCATACTTGAGCACATAACAACATCATCATCATTAAAAAAATGTATTGCAATGCAATGCAATGCAATGTTATGCTCATATCTCCATGGAAACTCATACCAGATGGTTGAGTACACACCCGGTGTGCACCTCTCCCTCCTCCATCCCGAAGATGGAGGGTGCCTACTCCTCGCTTCCACAACCCACGGTAGATGGAATCACGATGTAGGACTTACTCTAATGGCTCTCCGGATTAGTCATAACTTTCTCACCGACCTTCCCGGATTAGTTAATGACTTTCTCACCGCCTCGGCCATGTAACATGTCATGCATGCAACTATGCCAATTATCATATTTCACATGTACATAAACATATGGCAACTCATCATGACAAATATAAACACATGGCATCGAACCATGATAATCATACTCAATATTTCATTGGAAAACAGCAAGCATGGCAAGTGAGCATAGCAAGTGTTCAATCTTTCACCCAATATCAACAAACAACCTACAATCCGCTATACATTACAACACACTTGCCTCAACCGCGGGCGACGGATTTGTGGGACGTAGAGGGCACTCCCGGTGTCACACCACCTGCACATAGGCATCACACACTCACAATAATGCCCGCAAAACAGTACACAAATCCCCATCTATCCCGACATTGCCCACTACTTGCAAACCTAAAAACAGAGGTTCTGTCCCAGCGGGACAGCAGCCTTGCAAAGGCCATAACTTGAGTTCTGGGACTCCAAATCGATTAAACGAGTACACCATCGCGAAGCTTAGGAAATTTCCTACCTTTTTCTAGTTATACGGAAAGACTGATTCATAATCTAAAATTGTTTAATCTACAGATTACTACGATCTGTTCCAATCGCGTCACAGATTTTAACACGCTCGGTAAAACGGCCATAACTTTCAAACGGCTGATCGGATTTTAACGTGCTTTATGTCCACAGAAAGATAATTAAATTATATACAACTTCTTTTAAGTCCGTACGGACAGATTCGTATTATAAATCGACGAAAACTCGAACCCTAGCCCGACTGCTCAATCTGCCCGAAAACAAAAACGTGGCAACGCTCTAGATCTAACCCAAAGAACTCCAATCCAGCACCACCAATTGATCTAAAAACTTGATAATCACCCTAAGAACAGTACCTAGATCAATTCCAAGGATCCCTATGATCATACCTTTGCCCAACGAACTAATCTCCAATAGATCTCTCGCGACCGCTCCTCGCTCCTCGCTCCTCGCGAATCGCTTCCTCGCTCCAACGGATGGATCCACAAAGTGCAGTGGTGTGGAGACCACCCTAGGGCAGCAAGGGGGTGGAAGAGAGGTGGTGGAGAGGTGGGGAGCAATGCGGCAAAGGGGAGGTGGAGGCGCACAAGAGGGAGAGGGAGAGGGGTGGCGGCTAGGGCTTAGGAGGAGGTGGGGCGCCAAGGGCAGGGGGAGCACGCCCAAAGGCTGGTGGGGAGCCCTTTACCAGCCCCCACACCCAATCCTAGTCCGTTACGAGACCTACTCCATCCCACCAAAGCCCACCAAGGCCCAAACTCCCGGAAGGCCCAAAACCCTAAACGGCCTAAACGCCCGGAAAAGCTTATTAACCTCCATATCCTATAGTTTTAACCTTAATTCCACATCTCATAATGTTATTAAACTTATCATGCACGTTAAATAAGGTTACGACACTCCGTGGCGACATAACACTTCAACCGCCCAAAAACGCGAAAACCCTAAGCCGAAAGGTTTTATTCTCTAGTTTCACCTTCTATAACGCCACACCAAACCATAGTGTCACATTCTTCCCTTCAACAGGATTCGACCTCGAATCCGAAGGACGCCAAAACAGCAACAAAGTCCCCAAGGGACAAAAGGCTTCTCTGCAAAGCACAAAACATTCGCACAACGACTAGAACCGGAAACAAACGACAAACGAGTTCCCAAAACCAACACTTAAAGAAAAAGTTTTGATCTAGCTCAACTAAGGGCAACCGCTCACAGTTCAACTTTCAATTCAAATCCCAAACAGAATCTGCGTTTCAACCTCGAAGGGCTTCAACAACCCAAAACGCTCGAATCCTCACGACAAACACCTCACCCTTCTGTCACAACCTACCTGACTACACACTGCAATAAACTCAACATGACAAAGTCAAAGGAAGTCACAATTCCTTTAACGACCTCTCCTCATTCCCGAAAGTTTCCATCGAGGGGAATAACTCATTAAGGCACACTAGTCCTTCCGATACACGATCATACTAACATTTTATTCCATCCTTTCCCAGGCAAGATTCAAACCCAAAAACAACTTGTGAAGACAACTGCTCACGACAGGGCAATTATCACCGATCTACCGTCAACTTCACTTCCACCCATCGCTACTCTTAGTAAAGGTTAAACCCATACATCATCAACCTCCATCACAAACCACCCTTATACCACTAAGGTTCGACACCTAGCCCAAGCTAGGATCGAAAACCTTACCAAACCACAATTGGTTCCTTTCTTAAGAGGGTCTCGCCCTCACACAAAAACACTTAGCTATCAAGCCCAAGTGTACACACAACAACTCAAACCCAAAGCGTTAACAACCATTTTGGAAAGAATTCGGCAACATCCAAGCCAAAACACAAAGGAAGCATAAATCCCCTACATCACAACCAACATACCGTAAATTGTTCATTGCTTCTTTTCATACTAGAAAGCAAGGGAAATCTCGTTTCATGACATAAATGCACACTCTTCAGAGCACTCCGATTAGTCATATCTCCATATATGACTTTCTCACCGACTGGCTCAACGACTCTTTTATCATTTAACATGTAAAACGATGTCATGTTTACTTTTCACCATTCCCTCATCATGTAACCACACTACCGAATAGTCATTCACATGATGACTTTTGCCTCAGATCATATGAATAAATCTCGAATAACATCGAGTTGCGCTTAATTCATATAAACTATGACGGCAACATCGTTAATCAACAAAACACCACATCGTGTGAAAACCCATCTTCGATTTAACACTAGCTTTGCAACACCTCGCAAAATCAAATCAACCCTTTGGAACAGAACATCGACTCCAAAATCAAACATCCGCAGACACAAGCGCCATAAATTTTTATCAAAAGAGAGGGAAACTCAATCCAAAAGAAAACTCTTCACTAACCAAATTCACTTATGAAACATTCATAAAAATCCGGACTTGTAAAACACCCGCACACCGTACACATTTTCCAAATGACTCTAACTCTAGTCAAATAGAGTTACACATCAAGGGCTTAACTCAAAAGTTTCCAACACAACCCTTTATGACCATCTGCTTCCTTTTAAAATTAATTCCAAAGATAAATCGGTCATAACGCGAAAGGGCGCGATCCACTCAAAACTTTTGGATGTAAACTCAAACTCACAACACTAACTAAACAAATTCGCCAAAACCAAAGGTCGACACCAACCACTACGAGTTTTGGGGAAACTCAAACTCAACATAAGGAACACCTCAACCGAAAGCATTCAACCAAGATGGCAAACAACCAAACTAGTTTCAAAGGTTTTTAGACAACATTTCAAAGATGAAAGGAACCATCTCTAGTACTCCACTACGCTTTCCATTAAAGACTTCAATAATCACTATTTACTATCCGAGGAGCCCCAACACAATTCAACCGAAAGTTTCACAACAAATTCTTCCTCTAGTTACCATTCCCAACATTTTAATAAGGGTTTATGATGCTTATCAAAAAGGCACCCAACCAAGACTATAATGACATGATCCCCACGGCTCACCGAATCATAATACATCTTATTCTAAATTTGAAACATAGTACTTCCACAAATCTTTCAAAGCAAGATCAACCTATAAATTTCATACCACCTATATATTCACGCCTCGACAACCGAACCTTATTCAGCTTAAACAACGACTTCAACATGTAAATATTATCTCTACAAGACAAAGTTCATAACTAGGATTCCAAGGCATACATTCATTAAGGATGAAATTGTACATCATGTTAATTATCCAAAGCTCACTCCATCACAACATGTTAAAATTTTCCTCTATTTTAACCATGGTTTTCCAACGAATAATCTAAACAGTTACCACAACTACTTAGTCA
Source organism: Rhipidocladum racemiflorum (assembly GCA_036346355.1). Taxonomy (NCBI): domain Eukaryota; kingdom Viridiplantae; phylum Streptophyta; class Magnoliopsida; order Poales; family Poaceae; genus Rhipidocladum; species Rhipidocladum racemiflorum. Next base: position 153,362 of record JAYEVF010000060.1, read on the forward strand.
TCAATAACAACAAATGGGCATAATCATCAACCAACAACATTACTTTTAGCTACTCCTATACATAGGTGATAACAAAATTACCACCACACAACATACCCCACTATTTAAAATAGACTGAATACTAGCATTAACACTACCATTAACAACATCATTAACAATAAGTCTTATGTCTTCTCCATTGATATCAATACTAGCATTGTAGCGACACAACTGCATACTTCCAAAGATACTAGTAGTTTGCAACAACATAAATAGCAACTCTAATCAACATCCAAATTAAAGTCACTAGTCAACACGATTAAATTTCTCTATTAATCCATTAGATTAGAACATCTTTAACAACCAAAGAAAGTTTCTTTTACAATAACAAAGCAGTCTACATCATCTTAATGTTTTAACTATGCATCAAAGTTTAAACTTTTAACATTAACAAGGATCATAAGCACTTTTAAAGCAAGGCAACAGATTCTAAGCATGTACATTAACACATTTAATCATTCTCGCTAAGAGTAAACTGCAACACTAGTAGTCTATTTATTCTCAAGCTAGAGATATTAATCACATTGAATTGATTCAACTTAAAATTTAACTTAGTAACACATCAATCCATAAACCACATTGTTACCTACTACATAACATGCTAAACATCAATTCTTACTAGGGACAAACGATTTCAGTCAAAAGACTACTTTGTTTACAAAGATTTTAGTTTTAAAACTCATCCTAAGTTCATAAGGAAAATTTGACTCTCAAAATTGCGATGAGACAAACCCAAACTTGGTCATGCAAAGGAAGTCTCCAAAGCACTTTTCAATCTCCAAGACTCCCACTGGAGGGAACCAACCGATCAAATAAACCTTTGCAAATAAAACCTTAGCACCAAACCCCAATCTTTCACGAAATAAGAAGGGTTTTTCAAAGATGATTTCTTAAACCAGTAAAATAATGAAATCAAACACCACGTACTACTATAAAGCCACATAACTTCAGCCCTGACAGCCAGGTCTGGCACAACTCCGCAATAACTCCTTTAACCTCAGAGAAAGACAAACACAGGGATAAATTGAATGCTTGTTCCCCATAATGCAATCAACAGGCATCAAACCGAAAGGCGCCCAAAAGAAGCGCAACACTAGTCTCCTCTTCTTCGCTCTTCAACCAAGGAAGAGAAAACCACACACCGCATAATGAACGATCCGCGAAAACCCAACACTTTTCATTTGATTCAAATCTACTAAAGCCAAGAAAAGCAAAGAACACCGACCGTCAGAACGGCAAAGAACATACGAAGGAAACCACCATTAACTCTTCTATTTGACTCCAGTCAACTACCCGATCAACGACAGAAAGGATAAGCACTCTTCTCCTGCAGGGGTCAATAGTTCTTCGGTGGTGGCGCTAACCGGCCACACCGTCAAACCTCACCCTTACTATGAAATAAGAGAGGTGGCCGAAACCCTTCGGCACCAAAACCCCACTTTTACCACCACAACAGGAATAATTCAATCATTTATCTCATAGACATAGCAACGTACTATATCAAATATAGCATTTAGCAACAAGGCTTAAGTACAACATTTAAGCGTAAACAACGATACCCATACCCTTCCTATTGTGCATCCATGTGTGTCAAATTTTAGATTAGTTATACCACTTTTGCAAGTTTTAATGTTGCTATCCTATGACAAAATTTTAGTAAAAACCTAAGCCATGTTTCTAAGTTATTCCACATCACATTTTAGTTGTACCCTATAGCATGACACTAAAAATACACATTCCAAGGACCTACAAATTTCAGCTCATTGATACTAATCAGTAACACCTCAAGCATTTAATATGCCCGAATGCTACCAAACATAAGCTAAACAACATCTAAGTACCACAATTAAACATAAATTCCAGCAAAGGTTCATATGCTAAAAACCGATATTTCGGCAGCATCTCCTTTGTTTTTCCATGAATTAACACAATCTCAATATCATGGCAAGATATATATCATAGCACACGACATCTAAAACAACAACATAAATGGACATAACATCAAGTTACGCCAATAATACCACGCTTAACCACTTCATAAACTATAACGAAGCAAATAAGGATTCACAAGCATGCTAGATTAAACCATACATTAAGTTTAGGCACAACTCTTAATATCATGTCTCCAAGTGGTTAATTATGGACTATGATGGTGGAGCTACGTGTAGAAGTGTAGCTAGATCCCTTTTTCCCGCATGCCGATCTCAAAGTACCTAAAAACAACATAAAACACAAGCGTGAGTTCAAAACTTCAGCAAGCATATTGTAATGGACAACAAGATCATTTACAAGACAATAATACCTCACATCACATATAACATCTCATACTTGAGCACATAACAACATCATCATCATTAAAATGTATTGCAATGCAATGCAATGCAATGTTATGCTCATATCTCCATGGAAACTCATACCGGTATGGTTGAGTACACACCGTCGGTGTGCACCCTCTCCCCTCCATCCCGAAGATGGAGGGTGCCTACTCCTCGCTTCCACAACCCACGGTAGATGGAATCACGATGTAGGACTTACTCTAATGGCTCTCCGGATTAGTCATAACTTTCTCACCGACCTTCCGGATTAGTTAATGACTTTCTCACCGCCTCGGCCATGTAACATGTCATGCATGCAACTATGCCAATTATCATATTTCACATGTACATAAACATATGGCAACTCATCATGACAAATATAAACACATGGCATCAAACCATGATAATCATACTCAATATTTCATTGGAAAACAGCAAGCATGGCAAGTGAGCATAGCAAGTGTTCAATCTTTCACCCAATATCAACAAACAACCTACAATCCGCTATACATTACAACACACTTGCCTCAACCGCGGGCGACGGATTTGTGGGACGTAGAGGGCACTCCCGGTGTCACACCACCTGCACATAGGCATCACACACTCACAATAATGCCCGCAAAACAGTACACAAATCCCCATCTATCCCGACATTGCCCACTACTTGCAAACCTAAAAACAGAGGTTCTGTCCCGGCGGGACAGCAGCCTTGCAAAGCCCATAACTTGAGTTCTGGGACTCCAAATCGATTAAACGAGTACACCATCGCGAAGCTTAGGAAATTTCCTACCTTTTTCTAGTTATACGGAAAGACTGATTCGGACTCTAAAATTGTTTAATCTACAGATTACTACGATCTGTTCCAATCGCGTCACAGATTTTAACACGCTCGGAAAAACGGCCATAACTTTCAAACGGCTGATCGGATTTTAACGTTCTTTCTGTCCACGGAAAGATAATTAAATTATCTACAACTTCTTTTAAGTCCGTACGGACAGATTCGGATTCTAAATCGATGAAAACGCGAACCCTAGCCCGACTGCTCAATCTGCCCGAAAACAAAAACGTGGCAACGTCTAGATCTAACCCAAAGAACTCCAATCCAGCACCACCAATTGATCTAAAAACTTGATAATCACCCTAAGAACAGTACCTAGATCAATTCCAAGGATCCCCATGATCATACCTTTGCCCAACGAACGAATCTCCAATAGATCTCCTCGCGAATCGCTCCTCGCTCCTCGCTCCAACGGATGGATCCACAAGGTGCAGAGGTGTGGAGACCACCCTAGGGCAGCAAGGGGGTGGAGGAGAGGTGGTGGAGAGGTGGGGAGCAATGGGGCAAAGGGGGAGGTGGAGGCGCACAAGAGGGAGAGGGAGAGGGGGGTGGCGGCTAGGGCTTAGGAGGGGGAGGTGGGGGCGCCCAAGGGCAGGGGGAGCACGCCCAAAAGGCTGGTGGGGAGCCCTTTTACCAGCCCCCACACCCAATCCTAGTCCGTTACGGAGACCTACTCCATCCCACCAAAGCCCACCAAGGCCCAAACTCCTAGGGAAGGCCCAAAACTCCCAAACGGGTCTCTAAACGCCTTTAATAGCTATTAACCTCCATATCCTATAGTTTTAACCTTAATTCCACATCTCATAATGTTATTAACCTTATCATGCACGTTAAATAAGGTTACGACACTCCGTGGCGACATAACACTTCAACCGGCCCAAAAACGCGAGAAAACCCTAAGCCGAAAGGTTTTATTCTCTAGTTTCACCTTCTATAACGTCACACCAAACCATAGTGTCACAACACTTGCCTCAACCACGGGCAACAGATTGGCGCGAAGTAGAAGGCACTCCCGGGGTCACACCACCTGCACATAGGTACCACACACTCACAATCATGTCCACAAAACAGTACACAAACCCACTTCTACCCCGACATTGCCAACTACTCGCAATACCCAAAAATAGAGATTCTGTCCCGCCGGGACAGCAGCCTTCCAAAAGGCATAACTCAGGTTCTAAGACTCCGAATCAATTAAACGAGTACATCCTTGGGTAGCTTAGGAAATTTCCTAAATTTTTAAAAGTATATGGAAAGACTGATTCGGACTCTAAAGTTGTTTAATCTACAAAATACCGAGATCTGTTCCAATCACGTCACAGATTTTAACATGCTCGGTAAAACAGCCATAACTTTCAAACGGCTGATCAGAATTTAACGTTCTTTATACCCACTGAAAGTTATTGAAATTATCTACAACTTCTTCAACAGCCGTATGACCAAATTCCAATTCTAAATTGGCGAAAAACCGAACCCTAGGTCGACTGCTCATGCTGTCCGAAACAGAGAACGTGACAACTTCTAGACTTCATCTAATCTACTCAAATCCAGCACCACTAATTGATCTGAAAACATGATATTGATCCTTAGAATAGTACCTAGCCCAACCCCAAGGAGTCCCATGGCCATACCTTCGCCTGATGCACGAAAACCCAATAGATCTCCTCCCGGATCGCTCCTCGCTCCTCGCTCCGACGGATGGATCTTCGAGGTGCAGGGGTGGGGAGGCTACCCTAGGGCAGCAAGGGGTGGAGGAGAGGTGGGGAGCAAAGTGCAAGGGGAGGGGAGGCGCACGGCCAAGGGGGGAGAGAGAGGGCGGGTGGCGGCTAGGGCTCAAGGGGGAGGGGTGGGGCGCACAAGGGGGGTGTGGGGGCGCAACAAGGGGGCAGGGGGAGCCCCTTAAACCAGCCCATACAGGAATCATAGTCCTAAATGGACTCATACTCCATCCCACCAAAGTCCACAACCCCTTCTTTTAGGCCCAAACTCCCGGAAACGGCCCGGAAACGCAATTAAACCTCATACCATATGGTTTTAACCTCCAATACCATATTTCATAATATTTTTGACCTCATCATGCTCATTAAATTAGGTTACAACACTCCGTGGTGTCACATTGATAACAACTGTAACACCCCGGCATCTAGTATGCCCGAATGCTACCAAACATAGACTAAACATCAACTAAATACCATACATGAAGACAAATTTCAGCAAAGGCACAAATGCTAAACAACTAAATTTCGGCAGCATCTCCTTTGTTTTATCATGATTTGAACAATAGCATTATCATATCAAAATATTTCATAACATAAGACATCTAAAGAAGCAATATATAATGTATAAAAAATCATCATAAACAATTAAACCAAAACCAACCAAACATACATCTATAGCTAAGCAAAGAGGATCAACAAAGACATTAAAATTAATCCATACACTTAGTTCAGGGCACTATTATTATGATCATGACTCAAGGTTGTTAAATGTGACTGAACTACGTGAAGATGTGTAGCTAATGCCCTTTCCCACATGCCGTGTCATGGTACCTAAAAACAACATAAACACAAGCGTGAGTTCATCACTCAGCAAGTATATTTCAATGGTACAAACAAAAACAATTACATGGCTACAACAACTCACATCATGTATATCATCTCATTCATGTTCACAAATCATTATCTTCATCATTATGTATGCAATGCGATGCGATGCGATGCGATGCTCATATCTCCTTGGAAACTCATACCGGTATGGTTGAGTACACACCCGTCGGTGTGCACCCTCTCCCCCCTTCCATCCCAAAGATGGAGGGTGCCTACTCCTCGCTTCCCCCACACCGCGGTGGATGGAATCACGATGTAGCACTTACTCTGTAACACCCCGGCATCTAGTATGCCCGAATGCTACCAAACATAGACTAAACATCAACTAAATACCATAAATTAACATAAAATTACAGCAAAGGAGCAAATGCTAAAAACCGAAAATTTCGGCAGCATCTCCTTTGTTTCTCATGCTTCGAAGCAACAACAATAGTAAGACAAGATATAGCTTGGTAAATGACAACTAAAACAGCAATAACAATTGATATGGCAACACTTATATCTACAAATAGTGAATTCAATCATTTCACCAATTATAATGAAGCAAAAGATGAACTAAAGCTCAAAACCAAACCGAGCACTAAGTTTCGTGGCACAAAACTTATTATCATTTCTCCAAGTGATTAAACATAGACTATGAACGTGGAGCTACGTGTAGAAGTGTAGCTAAACCCCTTTCCCGCATGCCGGTCTCAAAGTACCTAAAAACAACATAAAACACAAGCGTGAGTTCATCACTCAGCAAGTATATTGCAATGGGCAAAAAAAACAATTCAATGTAACATCACTACATACCATGCTCAACTTCATGGTCAAGTCATAATCTCATATTCAACATCATATTCATGTCTCAAAATCATTGTTCACATGTCATCATCATCATGTATGCAATGCGATGCAATGCAATGCTCATATCTCCTGGAAGCTTATACCGGTATAGCTGAGTGCACACCCATCGGCGTGCACCCTCTCCCCCTTCCATCCCGTAGATGGAGGGTGCCTACTCCTCGCTTCCATTCACCACGTGGATGGAATCACGATGTAGGCCTTACTTAATGGCGTTCCGGACTAGTCATAACATTCTCACCGACCTTACCGGACTAGTTATGACTTTCTCACCGCCCTCGCCATGTCTCATGCCATGAATGCAAAGATACCAACATCATAAAATAATTTGCACATTTACTTAAACCATCATGGCATAGAATCATAATGGATCATTTTCATCATACCAATAGCAAGCATTAAAGCATGGCATGTTATTGCATCATAAATTCAATTTCAACTCATCAAAACTAGCGATCTACAACTCGCTACCCATTCCAATAAACTTGCCTTAACCTCCGGCGACGGATTGATGAGAAGTAGTGGGCACTCCTAGGGTCACACCACCTGCACATAGGCATCACACACTCACAAAACATGCCCACAAAACATTACACAACATTCATCTAACCCGACTTCGCACCCTACTTGCAAAAACGCAAAAACAGAGGCTCTGTCCCGCTGGGACAGCATACTTCCAACGGCCATAACTTGAGTTCTAAGACTCCAAATCAATTAAACAAGTACATACTCGCGTAGCTTAGGAAATTTCCAAACTTTTTTTAGGTATATGGAAAGACTGATTCGGACTTTAAAGTTGTTTAATCTACAGATTACCGTGATCTGTTCCAATCACGTCACAGATTTTAACACGCTCGGTAAAATAGCCATAACTTTCAAACGGCTGGGTGGAATTTAACGTTCTTTATATCCACTGAAAGATAATGAAATTATCTACAACTTCTTCAGCATCCGTACGTCCAGATTCGGATTCTAAATTGGCGAAAAACTTAACCCTAGGTCGACTGCTCATGCTGTCCAAAACAGAGAACGTGGCAACTTCTAGATCTAATCTAATCTACTCAATTCCAGCACCACCAATTGATATAAAAACATGATAATAACCCTTAGAACAGATCCTAGACCAACCCCAAGGATTCCCATGGCCATACCTTCGCCCAACGCACGAAAACCCAATGGATCTCCTCCCAGTTCGCGCGATCTCCTTCCTCGCTCCAATCCCGCCGGATCTCCTCGTCGCGGAGCGCTCCAACGGATGGATCTTCGAGGTGTTGAGGTGGGGATCTCCCCTAGGGGCAGCAAGGGACGTGGAGAGGTGGTGGAGGGGTGGTGGTGCAATGGGGAGAGGAGATGGGGCGGCTAGGAGGGAGATGAGAGGTGTGGCGGCTAGGGTTTGCAAAAGGGGAGAGGTGGGGCGCACAAGGGAAGGGTTGGATGCCCCAAGGCAGGTTATCCTGCCTCTCCCTCCCTCATGGGCCCAAAAATTCTCCCACCAAGGCCCTCGACACAACCCCCTTGGGCCTGAACTCCCCCGGAGTGGCCCAAACTCCCGAAAACAGCCCGAAAATGTGAATAAACCTCACAGCTTATAGTTTTAACATCCGATTTCATATTTCATAATGTTTTTAACCTCAACATTCACATTATATAAGGTCTCGGCATTCCGTAGTGTCACATACTCGTTAGCTCTCCGGAATAGTCATAACTTTCTCACCGACCTTCCCCGGACTAGTTATGACTTTCTCACCGCCCGGGCCATGTATCTTGCCATGTATGCAAATATGCCAACATCATGAATAACTTGTACATTAACACATGGCATCATCATGAATAACTTGTACATTAACACATGGCATCATCACATAATAAACATATTCATCATATCAATGGAAAACATTAAAGCACAGCATGTGAACATATCATATATTCAAATTTCAATCTCAATCAATCAAACAAACTACAACCCGCTACCCATTCCAATACACTTGCCTCCACCACGGGCGACGGATTGGCGAGAAGTAGAAGGCACTCCCGGGGTCGCACCACCTGCACATAGGGACCACACACTCACAATCATGTCCACAAAATAGTACGCAAACCCTCTTCTACCCCGACATTACCAACTACTCGCAAAACCCAAAAACAGAGGTTCTGTCCCGTCGGGACAGCAGCCTTCCAAAAGGCATAACTCGGGTTCTAAGACTCCGAATCAATTGAACGAGTACATCCTCGCGTAGCTTATTCGGACTCTAAAGTTGTCTAATCTACAAAATACCGTGATCTGTTCCAATCACATCACAGATTTTAACACGCTCGGTAAAACATCAATAACTTTCAAACGGCTGATCAGAATTATGGGTTCTTTATACCCACTGAAAGGTATTGAAATTACCTACAACTTATTCAACAGGCGGACGTCCAAATTCGGAATCTAAATTGGCGAAAAACCGAACCCTAGGTCGACTGCTCATGCTGTCCAAAACAAAGAATGTGACAACTTCTAGATTTCATCTAATCTACTCAATTCCAGCACCACCAATTGATCTAAAAACATGATAATGACCCTTAGAACAGTACCTAGATCAACCCCAAGGTTTCCCATGGCCATACCTTTGCCCGACGCACGAGAACCCAATAGATCTCCTCCCGGATCGCTCCTCGCTCCTCGCTCCAACGGATGGATCTTCGAGGTGCAGGGGTGGGGAGGCTACCCTAGGGCAGCAAGGGGTGGAGGAGAGGTGGTGGAGTGGTGGGGAGCAAAGGGGGCAAGGGGAGGGGGCGCACGGCCACAAGGGAGAGGGGGAGGTGGGGGGTGGCGGCTAGGGCAAGGAGGGAGGGGAAGGGGGAGCACATAGGAGGGGGGTGGTGCGCATGGCAGCAGGGGGAGCCCTTTTTACCAGCCCAAATAGGTCTCCAACTCCCACATGGACTCAAACTTTTCCCCACCAAGGCCCACGACCCTTTCCCCTAGGCCCAAACTCCCCCGGAAAGGCCCAAATCCCCGGAAACGCAAATAAACCTAATATCATAGGTTTTTAACCTTAATTCCACATTTTATAATGTTTTTGACCTCAACATTCACATTTTGTAATGCCACAATCTCTAATTTCACATTTTATAAAGTCTCGGCATTCCGTAGTGTCACACATGTTTCCCCGGAAAGGCCCAAACACCCGAAAACAGCCCGAAAACGCGATAGTAAGTCATACCGAAATGCCGAAATCTATAAAGTACGCTCTAGTACCTATTGTACGGAATGCTGTAGCCAAAAGGCAATTCATCCAAACGACCAAATGAATAAACCAACGCACTTTCATTTAAACATAAGTTTAGCACAAATACTACCATCTCTAGTATTCCACTATGCTTACTATTAAAGATTTCAATATTGACTATTTACTCATTGTGAAGCCCCAATAGGACTTAACAAAAACCACATAACAAATTCTTTCTGTAATTACCTTTCCCAATACTCAAAAATAAAGTTTCTGGTGCTTATCATAAGACATCCAAGCAGGACTACCTCATCATGATCCCCACGGACCATCAAATCATATAACATCATATTCTATATTTAAAACATAGTACTTCAGCAAATACCTTAGCATGATCAACCTATCAATTTTATACCATCCATACGTCAACTTCTCGACAATCGAAACTTACTCAATCAATAAATGACTTCAACACATAAATGTTATCTCCACAAGACAAAATTCGTAAGTAGGATTCTAAGATATACACTCATTAAGGATAGAGTCCTACACCATGTTAATTATCCAAGTTTCATTCCATCACAGCATGTTACAATGTCCTCCATTTTAACAATGGTTTTTCAACGATTAACCTTAAAAATTAACACCACTTCTAAGTCATCAATGTCACTTATTTGCACAATCATAAAACAACAGCATTGCTTTTAATTACCCTATCCAAAGGCTATAACTGTAACACCCCAGCATCTAGTATGCCTGAATGCTACCAAACATGAGCTAAACAACATCTAAATACCATGAATTAAGGTAAATTACAGCAAAGGAGTAAATGCTAAAACCCGAAATTTCGGCAGCATCTCCTTTGTTTTACCATGATTTGAAGGAGCAACAATAGCATAGCAATATAAGGCATTATGAGAGACATCTAAAACAGCAATAATTAAAGACTTAACAACGATATAAGTCTATTTTCAAGCATGTAATATCTCCAAGAGTCAAACGAAAAATAAGACTCTCAAATAGCAAAGCTAAACCTTAAAGCAATAATCATCACACGCAGTTTATTATCAAAAACTAATTGAATGACTTGTGGAATCAAATGAGTGAAGCTACGTGCGGAAGTGTGACTATTTCCCTTCCCCGCATGCCGGTCTCATGGTACCTAAAACAACAAGGAAAACACAAGCGTGAGTTCAAAACTCAGCAAGCATATTGTAATGGTACAACAAGAACAATTACATGGCAATAATATCTCACATCATGTAAACCATCTCATTCATGATCACATATCATTATCATCATCATTATGTATGCAATGCGATGCTATGCTCATGTCTCCTTGGAAACTCATACCGGTATGGTTGAGTACACACCCGTCGGTGTGCACCCTCTCCCCCCTTCCATCCAGAAGATGGAGGGTGCCTACTCCTCGCTTCCGTTCACCGCGGTGAATGGAATCACGATGTAGGACTTACTCATTTGGCTCTCTGGAATAGTCATAACTTTCTCACCGACCTTCCCCGGACTAGTTATGACTTTCTCACCGCCCGGGCCATGTATCATGCCATGTATGCAAACATGCCAACATCATAATTAATTTGTACATTAACACATGGCATCATAACATAATAAGCATACTCATCATATCATTGGCAATCATTAAGGCATGGCAAGTGGTCATATCATGTAAGAAATTTCATCTAGTCTCAACTAGCAACCTACAAACCGCTATCCATTACAATACACTTGCCTCAACCACGCAACGGATTGGCGAGAAGTAGAAGGCACTCCCGGGGTCACACCACCTGCACATAGGTACCACACACTCACAATCATGTCCACAAAACAGTACGCAAACCCTCATCTATCCCGACTTTGCCAACTACTCGCAAAACCCAAAAACAGAGGTTCTGTCCCGTCGGGACAGCAGCCTTCCAAAAGGCATAACTCGGGTTCTAAGACTCTGAATCAATTAAACGAGTACATCCTCACGTACCTTAGGAAATTTCCTAACTTTCTCTAGGTATATGGAAAAGCTGATTCGGACTCTAATGTTGTTTAATCTACAAAATACCGTGATCTGTTCCAATCACGTCACAGATTTTAACATGCTCGGTAAAACAGCCATAACTTTCAAACGGCTGGTCGGAATATCGCGTTCTTTATACCCACGGAAAGATATTGAAATTACCTACAACTTCTTCAATAAGAGACTGTCCAAATGCGGAATCTAAATTAGCAAAAAACTAAACCCTAGGTTGACTGCTCATGCTGTCCAAAACAGAGAACGTGGCAACTTCTAGATCTAATCCAATCTACTCAATTCCAGCACCACAAATTGATCTAAAAACATGCTAATGACCCTTAGAACAGTACCTAGATCAACCCCATGGTTTCCCATGGCCATACCTTCGCCCGACGACCGAAAACCCAACTGATCTCCTCCCGGTTCGCGCGATCTCCTACCTCGCTCCAAATCCACCGGATCTCCTCGTCGCGGAGCGCTCCAATGGACGGATCTTCGAGGTGTTGAGGTGGATAACTCCCCTAGGGGCAGCAAGGGAGGTGGAGAGGGGAGGAGAGGGGTGGTGGCGCCATGGGGGAAGATGGAGAGGAAGGGGAAGGGTGGAGGCGCATGGGGGGGGCTAGGGGGTGGTGGCTAGGGTTGGGAGAGGGAGTTTGGGGCGCACCAAGGGGTGGGGGCCAGATTTGGCTGCCCAAAAGTCCCCCCTTGGGCCCAAACCCTTCCACCGGAGGCCCAATTCAACCCCTAAGGCCCAAAGTCCCCCGTAGAGGCCCAAACACCCGAAAACGGCCCAAAAACACGATATAAACGGCATAACGTAAAGTTTTAACCTCCATTTACATATTTTATAATGTTTTGACCTCAACATCCACATTTTATAAGATTATGACACTCCGTGGTGTCACAATAACAATTTGCCACTACTCAACATACTCCAACTACTTAAGATAACTTAATAAATTAGGCGATCACAAAGCTCTTAAAACATCATCAAACAACAAATCCTATACCTTCTCAATTGGCATCGATACTAGCATTTCAGGAACACGACTGCGTACTTCCAATTATGGAAAAGGTAATTAGGAAAAGAATCTGCGATGTAGTTTTTGTTAAATCCTGATGGGCATTCTCATTGAGTAAAATAGTGAATTTGGAAATCTTTAATGGTAAACGTAGTGGATTTCTAGATATAGTGGGATTCATGCTGAGCTTGTGTTTAAAACTTTTGGACTGGTTTGGTTGTTTGTTATTTTGGTTGAATGCCTTTGGTCAAGGTGTTCCTTATGTTGCGTTTCAGAGTTTCCCAAAACTTGTAGTAATTGGTGCCAATCTTTGGTTTTGGCTAGAGTTGGAGTTATTTGGAAAAATGTGTTTGGTGTTTGCGTGTGCTTCAAAAAGGTGGATTTCATGAATGTTCCATTAGTGATTTTTTGTTAGTGAAGTGTTCTCTTTTGGGATTAGTTTCCCTTTCTCTTTGAGATAATTTGTGGCGGTTGTGGGTGCAGACGTTTGACTTGAGAATTGATGTTCTCCTCCAAAATGTTGATTTTGGTTGAAAAGCGATGTTTTACAAACTTAGCTTTCAATTGATGGTGGGTTATGATACGACGTGGTGTTTTCCTGTTAATGGTGTTGCCATCATAGTTTTTATGGATTATCGCAATCATTGATGTTATTTGTGATTCAATCATGTGATACCGAGAAAGAAGTCTTTTGGTGAATGACTATTCGGTATTGTTGTTACATGATGAATGAATGGTGAAAAGGAAACATGACATCGTTTATAGACATTTAATCATAAAAGAGTCGTTGAGCCAGGTCGGTGAGAAAGTCATATATGGATATATGACTAATCTGGAGTGCTCTTGAAAAGTGTGCATTCATGTCATGAATCGAGATTTCCATTGCTTTCTAGTATGAAAAGAAAGAATGAATAATTTCTGGTATTTTGGCCTGGTATTTTGGCTATGGTATAGGAGATTTGTGTTTCCTTTGCGATTTGGCCTAGGAAAATAAAATGAGTGCTCTTTGGATATTGTTGAATTCTTTCCGAAGTGTACGTTAGTGCATTGGATTCAAAGCGATGCTGTGACACCTCGGAGTGTCGTATCCTTAATTTTTGAACATGATAAGGTTAAATACAGTATGAGATGTGGAAATAAGGTTAAAATCATAAGGATCGGGGGTTAATAACGTTTCCGGGCCGTTTTCGGGGTTTTGGGCCTTCCCGGAGGAGTTTTGGGCCTTGGTGGGCTTTGGTGGGATGGATTAGGACTCCGTAACGGACTAGGATTGGGTTGAGGGCTGGTAAAAGGGGCTTCCCCCAGCCCCCTTGCGCCCCCACCTCCCCATATTGCGCCCCCACCTCCCCCTCTTGCGCCCCTCTCCTCCCTCCCCCTCTCCTAAGCCCTAGCCCCCCCAAAACCGTGCGCACCCCCCTCCCTTTCCTCCACCTCCACACCACCTCCCCTCCACCCCTTGCTGCCCTAGGGTGGTCTCCCCACCCCTGCACCTTGTGGAGTCATCCCGTGGAGCGAGGAGCGAGGAGCGAGGAGCGAGGAGCGAGTAACGTGGAGCGAGGAGCGATTCGCGAGGAGATTCATTGGAGTTTTGTGCATCGGGCAAAGGTATGATCTTGGGGATCCTTGGGGATGATCTAGGTACTGTTATTAGGGTGTTTATCAAGTTTTTAGATCAATTGGAGGCGCTGGTTTGAAGTAATTTGGGTTAGATCTAAACTTGTCCACGTTTCTGTTTTCGGGCAGATTGAGCAGTCGAACTAGGGTTCGAGTTTCCGTCGATTTAGAATCCAAATCAGACCGTACGGACTTCTAGGAAGTTGTAGATAATTTAATTATCTTTCCGTGGACGTAAAGCACGTTAATTTCCGATCAGCCGTTTGAAAGTTATGGCTGTTTTACCGAGCGCCTAAAAATCTGTGACATAACTGGAACAGATTGTGGTAATCTGTAGATTAAACAATTTTAGAGTCCGAATCAGTCTTTCCCTATAACTAGAAAAAGTTGGAAAATTTCCTAAGCTTCGCGACGGTGTACTCGTTTATTCGATTTGGAGTCCCAGAACTCAAGTTATGCCTTTTGCAAGGCTGCTGTCCCGCCGGGACAGAACCTCTGTTTTTAGGTTTTGCGAGTAGTTGGCAATGTCGGGTTAGATGGGGGTTTGTGTACTGTTTTGAGGTTATGATTGTGAGTGTGTGATGCCTATGTGCAGGTGGTGTGACCCCGGGAGTTCCCTCTTCTTCCCGCCAATCCGTTGCACGTGGTTGAGGCAAGTGTGTTGTGATGGATAGCAAGTTGTAGGTTGCATGTTGAAATTAGATGGAATTGCCTACATGATATATGTCCACTTGCCATGTTGTAATGATTGATGTGATATGATGAGCATGTTTAACATATTATGATGCCATGTGTTAATATGTGAATTGAATATGATATTTGGCATGGTTGCATGCATGTCATGAGATAGGGCGAGGGCGGTGAGAAAGTCATAGCTAGTCCGGCAAGGTCGGTGAGAAAGTTATGACTAGTCCGGAACGCCATTGAGTAAGTCCTATGTCGTGATTCCATCCACGTGGTGTTTGGAAGCGAGTAGGCACCCTCCATCTTCGGGATGGAAGGGGGAAAGGGTGCACACCGACGGGTGTGTACTTCCCATACCGGTATGAGGTTCCAGAGGGTCGAGGAGCAATGCATTACATCGCATACAAATTGATGATGATATTGATAAGTATTCATGAATGAGATGTTATACATGATGAAAGATGTTATTGACTTGTTGTTATGCTTGTTGTCCATTGCAGTATGCTTGCTGAGTTTTCGAACTCACCCTTGTGTTTTCTTGTTGTTTTAGGTACCATGAGAACGGCATGCGGGAAAGGGGAATAGTCACACGCTCACACGTTGCTTCACCTTAATGTTTCCCCAAGTCAATTCATTTAGTTTGATAATAAATTGCGTGTGATGGTCTTTAAAATTAAGTCTTAGCTTGGTTAATGAGAGTTCTATTGTTTGTTTGACACTTGGAACCTTAAGAGCTTAATGTTAGTCTCTTATTGTCGTTAAGACTTTATTTATTGCTGTTTTAGATGTTTCTCTTATTGCCATATAATGCTATATTGTTGCTGTTCCTTAAATTCATGATAAAACAAAGGAGGTGCTGCCGAAATCTCGGTTTTTAGCCTATGCACCTTTGCTGGAATTTTATGTTAAAAGTGGTATTTAGTTGTTGTTTAGCTTGTGTTTGGTAGCATTCGGGCATAGTGAATGCCGGGGTGTTATTCTGATTGGTATCGAGCGGTCAGTAGGTCCTTGGAATGTGAATTTTCAGTGTCATGCTATAGGGTACAACTAAAATGTGATGTGGAATAACTTAGAAACATGGCTTAGGTTCTAACTAAAACCTTGTTATAGGATAGCAACGTTAAAACTTGCAAAAGTGGTATAACTAATCTAAAATTTGACACACTTGGTTGCACAGTAGGATGGGGTTTTGGTTCATCATTGCATTGCGCTTAATTATTTAATGAAGGATATGCTTATGATGATGTTTGATCTATGATCTTGATTGTGTGATTTTGTGTTTATGTTTTTGTGTTTGGATGGTTGTCTGTCTAAGCAGCCATGCCGAGGGGTAGAGGCCGTGGACGCCGTGGCCGTGGAGGCCAGGGGCGAGGCTCCCAGAGAGTTGCGGAGTCTGTCTGTATAAATGATTGGATTGCTCCTGTTGTGGTGATAAAAGTGGGGTTGTGGTGCCGAAGGGTTTCGGTCACCTCTTTTTGGTTCATTGTAACGGTGAGGTTTGACGGTGTGGCCGGTTAGCGCCATCACCGAAGAACTATTAACCCCTGTAGGAGAAGAGTGCTTATCCTTTACATCCTTGATCGGGTAGTTGATTGGAGTCAAATAGAAGAGTTGATGGTGGTTCCCTTCGGATGTTCTCTGCCGTTCGGCCAGTCGGTTTATTTGTTTTTCTTGGCTTTAGTTGAGCTGAACCAAAAGAAAAGTGTTTTGTATTGGATTTTCGCGGATCGCTTACGAGTGCGGTGGTGAGCACCGTGCTTGAGTGTGGTTGGACCGGGAGTTGCAACCAGCGTGGCAAGCCCGGCCATATGGGGCGAGTCTGCCGGATGAACCCGGTAGCATCATCAAGTGGGAGGCGGTGCCTTCTCCTCCCACTCCGGTAGCGTCTTCTAGAGGATCGGTGCACATGATGGCTGCTCCTGTTTCTCATCCACCCTTTGCGTGGCGCCACCAGCGGCGTCTTGGTGCCCGCGGCCGTCTGCTCCTCCTCGCTTGCCTCCTCCGCCCCAGCCTTGATGGGGCATCGACTGGAGTCGGGGCTCATACGTCCCGGCGCCACCAGGAGTGTACGCTTTGCCGATTGCCGAGTCGGCCGGGCATCGAGAGGTGGTTTGGTACTCTGCTCGTGGATTCCGTTGATGCCTTTGTTCTATTTTGATTCCGGAGCATCCTATTCTTTTGTGTCGTCGGAGTTTGCTAGTAGAGCTAAGTTGGGAGTTCAGCGGATTTACGAGTCCGTGTTAGTCGATTCTCCTGGGGTTTGATTGCTAGTTCTTTGGTTTGCCCTGGTTGCACCATTGCCATTGATGATGAGGTTTTCTTTGCCAATCTCATGGTGATCGATTGGCTCCTTTTGATGTCATTTTGGGCATGGGTGGCTGCATCGATGCAGTGCTAAGATCTGTTGTTTCGAAGACGATTTGCCTTGCAGGCCCGTGGCCCGGGAAGAGTTGACCTTCAGGGTGGTATACCCTCGATTCCGTCTTTGCTTTGACTAGTTTGTTTTAATTCGGCGTTTGAGGTGTTGGGTTTCCTCATGACTTTGTCTCGAGAAACCATCTTCCTCGATTCCCATTGAGGAGATTTACGTAGTGAAGGAGTTCGTTGATGTGTTCCCTGACGAGTTGCTGGTCTACCTCCTGTGAGGAATGTGGAGTTTCGTATTGATCTTGCTCAGGGCACTCGACCTATTTCTATCTCTCCATACCGCTTAGCTCGACCTTTTCAAGGCGAGTTGAAGAAGCAGATTGGAGGATCTGATACAAAGGCTTCATTCGGCGTAGCGTATCGCCATGGGGAGCACCCGTCCTCTTCGTCTCGAAGAAGGATGGAAGTTGGCGTATGTGCATTGATTATCGTGCTCTTAACCAAGTGACAGTCAAAAACAAGTATCCTTTGCCTCGCATCGAGGATCTGTTTGACCAAGCCAGAGGAGCAAAGGTGTTCTCCAAAATTGATCTTCGATCGGGGTATAATCGAGATCCGTGTGAGGAGCGAGGACATTGAGAAGACCGCTTTCTCCACTAGGTATGGGCATTATGAATTTAAAGTTATGTCTTTTGGACTAACTAATGCTCTCTTTGTCTTTATGGAGGCGATGAACAGTATGCTACACAAGTACCTTGATGAGTTTGTGGTAGTGTTCATCGATGACATTCGATTTACTCTAAATCGGAAGAGGAGCATGAGCGGCACTTGAGGCTTGTCTTTGAGTACCTTGAGGAGAATCGGTTCTTTGCTAAGCTGAAAAAGTGCGAGTTCTGGATTTCAGAGGTGGGTTTTCTTGGCCACATCATCAATCCAGAGGGCATATCGGTAGATCCTAGCAAAATCTCAGCAGTTTTGGATTGGAAGAGGCCTTCCAATGTCAAAGAGGTGCGTAGTTTCCTTGGGTTGGCTGGCTACTATCGGCGTTTTGTGCAGGATTTCTCTATCATTGCCAAGCCACTTTCGCGGTGACTCGAAGGGGATGAAATTCCAGTGGACTGCAGAATGTGAGCACAGTTTCTACACTTTGAAGGAGAAGTTAGTGGCGCTCCTGTTCTTACCCTTCAGAGCCAGGAAAGTGCTTCACTTGTTTATTCGATGCTTCTCGGTTGGGACTTGGGTGTGTGCTCATGCAAGAGGGCAAGGTGATTGCTTATGCTTCGAGGCGATTGAAAAAGCATGAGCAGAATTATCTCACGCATGATCTTGAGCTGGCAGCCGTGGTGTTTGCATTGAAGATATGGAGGCATTACATGCGGTGAGTCTTGTGATATTTTCACTGGTCACAAGAGCCTCAAGTACATCTTCACTCAGAAAGATTTGAACTTGAGGCAGAGGAGGTGGCTAGAGTTGATAAAGGATTATGACCTCACTATCCAGTCTCATCCGGGGAAGGCAAATGTGGTGGCCGATGCTCTTAGTCGCAAGACAATGCCCCCTGTTGTTGATTGTCTTGTTGCTGATTTTGAGCGTTTGGGAGTCTCCTACTGCGTTGCGGGGACCATGCAGGCTGAAACTCAAATGATTCTTGAGTCAGCGATTCCTGAGCGTGTAGAGAGGCACAAAGAAGATGATCGTTTGCTCGGCCCAGTGAGGAAGCGCCTTGAGGATGGCAAGTCTGGAGACTTTACTATTGATGATCTGGGAGCCTTGAGGTTTCGAGGGCCGGTATGCGTGCCCCAAAAATCTTAAGTGAAAGAAGACATCCCGAAAAGAAGCTCATCGCACCGTGCACACGGTCCATCTGGAGAGACCAAGATGTACGAGGACTTGAAGAAGAATTTACGGTGGAAAAGGATGAGAGTGGATATTGCCAAGTATGTGGCGTCTTGTGGGATTTGCCGGAAGATCAAAGCTGAGCATAAGCGTCCCACCGGCTATTCTGACCTTTGGAGATTCTGTGTGGCCATGGGATGACATCTCCATGGATTTTGTGGTTGGTTTACCTCGTTCTCCACAAGGGAAGGATCTTTGTTTGGGTTGTGGTGGACCGTCTCAGCAAGTCTGCGCATTTCATTCCCCATCCATACGACCAATTCAGCGGCGAGTTGGCTCCCATCTATGTGCGGGAGATTGTGAGATTGCATGGTGTACCCAAGACCATTATCTCTGATCGGGATCACGGTTCGTCTCCAAGTTCTGGGAGAGTTTGCGAGTGCTTTGGAGTACGCATAACTTTGCCTTAGTACCGCTTTTCACCCTCAGACAGATGGGCGATCTGAGCGTACCATCAAACTTTGGAGGACATGCTCGGGGCTGTGTGATGGCTTGGAAGGGTAGTGGGAAGACCATTTGCCCCTTGCAGAGTTTGCTTACAATAACGGCTACCATTCCAAAGATCCCGGCTGCTCCTTATGAGGTACTTGTATGGTCGGAAGTGCAGATCGCCACTTTGTTGGGATGCTGTGGGCGAGAGAGCTATTCTTGGGCCGGATTGGGTTCAAGCAGATCGTTGATCGCGTGTCGGAGGTTCGGCAAAACCTTCTCGCAAAGACAGAGCGCATGAAGAGCTATGCTAATGTGGCGGCGAGACTTGGAGTTTGAGGTGGGTGATAGCGTACTCTTGCGAGTATCTCCCACCAAGGGTGTGGTGCGTTTTGGCACCAAAGGAAAGCTTCAGTCAAGGTATGTTGGGCCTTTTCCTATCCTCGCCGAGTTGGCGAGTTGGCCTATCGCCTAGAGCTCACGGAATCCATGCAAGGTGTGCATGATGTGTTCCATGTCTCGATGTTGAAGAAATACTTGCACGATCCGGGAGTTGGTGGTTCCATTGGAACCATTAGTGCTTGAGCAGGACCTCACCTTCGAGTCCGATCTGTGGAAGTGCAGGGACTTGAGAGCGAGTGATGAAGAACGGGGCCTTAAGTTTGTCAAGGTCTTGTGGTCACATCAGACCGAGAGAGAAGCGACTTGGGAGCTGGAATCTCGCATCTTGAGAAGTATCTGAGCTTTTCACCTCAGGTATGTGATGTGAAAATCTGGCTGTCTTTGGTTTTCTTTGGGTTTAGTGATTGGTGCGTTTAGATTCGAGGTCGAATCCCGTTGAAGGGAAGAATGTGACACCTCGGAGTGTCGTATCCTTAATTTTTGAACATGATAAGGTTAAATACAGTATGAGATGTGGAAATAAGGTTAAAATCATAAGGATCGGGGGTTAATAACGTTTCGGGCCGTTTTAGGGTTTTGGGCCTTCCCGGAGGAGTTTTGGGCCTTGGTGGGCTTTGGTGGGATGGATTAGGACTCCGTAACGGACTAGGATTGGGTTGTAGGCTGGTAAAAGGGGCTTCCCCCAGCCCCCTTGCGCCCCCACCTCCCCATCGTGCCCCCCCACCTCCCCCTCTTGCGCCCCTCTCCTCCTCCCCTCTCCTAAGCCTAGCCCCCCAAAACCGTCGCACCCCCTCCCTTTCCTCCACCTCCACACCACCTCCCCTCCACCCCTTGCTGCCCTAGGGTGGTCTCCCCACCCTGCACCTTGTGGAGTCATCCCGTGGAGGCGAGGAGCGAGGAGCGAGGAGCGAGGCGAGTAACGTGGAAGCGAGGAGCGGTCGCGAGGAGATTCATTGGAGTTTTGTGCATCGGGCAAAGGTATGATCTTGGGGATCCTTGGGGATGATCTAGGTACTGTTATTAGGGTGTTTATCAAGTTTTTAGATCAATTGGAGGCGCTGGTTTGAAGTAATTTGGGTTAGATCTAAACTTGTCCACGTTTCTGTTTTCGGGCAGATTGAGCAGTCGAACTAGGGTTCGAGTTTCCGTCGATTTAGAATCCAAATCAGACCGTACGGACTTCTAGGAAGTTGTAGATAATTTAATTATCTTTCCGTGGACGTAAAGCACGTTAATTTCCGATCAGCCGTTTGAAAGTTATGGCTGTTTTACCGAGCGCCTAAAATCTGTGACATAACTGGAACAGATTGTGGTAATCTGTAGATTAAACAATTTTAGAGTCCGAATCAGTCTTTCCCTATAACTAGAAAAAGTTGGAAAATTTCCTAAGCTTCGCGACGGTGTACTCGTTTATTCGATTTGGAGTCCCAGAACTCAAGTTATGCCTTTTGCAAGGCTGCTGTCCCTTGAGGACAGAACCTCTGTTTTTAGGTTTTGCGAGTAGTTGGCAATGTCGGGTTAGATGGGGGTTTGTGTACTGTTTTGAGGTTATGATTGTGAGTGTGTGATGCCTATGTGCAGGTGGTGTGACCCGGGAGTTCCCTCTTCTTCCCGTAATCCGTTGCACGTGGTTGAGGCAAGTGTGTTGTGATGGATAGCAAGTTGTAGGTTGCATGTTGAAATTAGATGGAATTGCCTACATGATATATGTCCACTTGCCATGTTGTAATGATTGATGTGATATGATGAGCATGTTTAACATATTATGATGCCATGTGTTAATATGTGAATTGAATATGATATTTGGCATGGTTGCATGCATGTCATGAGATAGAGCGAGGCGGTGAGAAAGTCATAGCTAGTCCGGCAAGGTCGGTGAAAGTTATGACTAGTCGGAACATCATTGAGTAAGTCCTATGTCGTGATTCCATCCACGTGGTGTTTGGAAGCGAGTAGGCACCCTCCATCTTCGGGATGGAAGGGGGAAAGGGTGCACACCGACGGGTGTGTACTTCCCATACCGGTATGAGGTTCCAGAGGGTCGAGAGCAATGCATTACATCGCATACAAATTGATGATGATATTGATAAGTATTCATGAATGAGATGTTATACATGATGAAAGATGTTATTGACTTGTTGTTATGCTTGTTGTCCATTGCGGTATGCTTCTTTGAGTTTCGAACTCACCCTTGTGTTTTTCTTGTTGTTTTAGGTACCATGAGAGCGGCATGCGGGAAAGGGGAATAGTCACACGCTCACACGTTGCTTCACCTTAATGTTTCCCCAAGTCAATTCATTTAGTTTGATAATAAATTGCGTGTGATGGTCTTTAAAATTAAGTCTTAGCTTGGTTAATGAGAGTTCTATTGTTTGTTTGACACTTGGAACCTTAAGAGCTTAATGTTAGTCTCTTATTGTCGTTAAGACTTTATTTATTGCTGTTTTAGATGTTTCTCTTATTGCCATATAATGCTATATTGTTGCTGTTCCTTAAATTCATGATAAAACAAAGGAGGTGCTGCCGAAATCTCGGTTTTTAGCCTATGCACCTTTGCTGGAATTTTATGTTAAAAGTGGTATTTAGTTGTTGTTTAGCTTGTGTTTGGTAGCATTCGGGCATAGTGAATGCCGGGGTGTTACAGATGCATGGGGATCAATTGGGTCCATGGTTTATGGTTGAGCTTACTCGATGATTGTACTCTTTGTCCTGGTCCTTTGAGTGGAAGAATGTGAGGGCAAAACCTTCTTATAAAGATAAATCTAGTGTGGGTTGTTAATGACCTAAGTTATTAGGTGTTGCTAGTAGTTGATCGTAAATAGTTTAAAAGTGAGGAGTAAAGGAAGGTTGTGTATGACCCAATTCAAACCTTCCTGGAAAATTGTTTCGTTGATGTGTTCCTCGGTAGGGTTGATTAAACTATTGTAGACCACTTGGTGGTTGCTAGTAATTGCTTTTCCTTTTCGAAGTGTATTGGATCTTTCTGTCGCTGATCTATGAGCGAGTTGTGTCAACCGAAGTGGATTGTTCGGTTGTTATTGTTTTTGCGGGTTTAATGACCCGGGCCATAAAGTAGGCTTTTTCCTTTCGGTGGTAGTGGAGGGTAATGGTTTTTTTTGTAAAAGATCAATCTTTTTCAAGGTTTTAACCCCGATTGTTCAAGCAGTTGGTAGTCTTGGAGTGTTGTGTCTCACTTGGTTCGCATAAATGCGGAATACGACGAACCACAGTAGAGAGGTTGAAGTGTGAAAACACTTTTGTGCGTGGGAGTTGAAGAGGGTTCTAGAGGTTGGTGTCGTGTTCTTCTAGGGAGTAACATCGGTTAAAGGGATCGGGCACTTTAGTGCCAAGGAATGCATAGAATGAGGAGTGTGAGACCATTTTCCTTCGTTGTCTATTTTGGAATTTATCCTATTGCTTGGGACGTTCTGAATCCTTGTGTTAGTGCTTTGTGTTTCAAAGTTGAGTAAGATTCTGGCAAGTTTTGAATGTGAGTTATCGTTAGAGCCATCAGTCTTCGAGCCTTAGCTCTTTGGTTCTGAGTGCTAGCTAGTGCAAATCGTAGGGGCTTCTGAGCGGGTTCTGAGAAGTGAACCTTAGCTCCCTTCGATTTGGTTGTTTGCGAAGTGGCGTGTCTCAGATTCAGGGTCGAATCATTTTAAGGGGGGCGAGAATGTAACATTAAGAATGTGACATTATCGATTTTGGCATTACTGATGCGACTTTTGTATTATGTTTTTGGGCCGTTTCCGGGTGTTTGGGCCTTCCCGGGGGAGTTTGGGCCATTTCCAGGGGAGTTTGGGCCTTGGGGGAAAAAGTTCGGGCTTTATGGGACCTTTTGGGCCAAAGGTAGAGATCCTTGGCCCATGTGGGGGAGGGATTTGCGCAGCAGCCCTGCTGCCCCAGCGCCTCCACCCCTATTGCGCACCCCCCACTCCCCTCTAACCCTAGCCGCCACCTCCCCCATGCCCCGTGTGCCTCCCCCACCCCAACCCCACCAAAGCCGCCATCCTCCCCTCTCCTAGCAGCTCCACACCTCTGCTTCCTTAGGGTTCTTCGTTTCCTCGCTCGGTGGATCGCCGATCCGGAGATCTCCGACGATTCGCTGCGGTTCGGGAGGAAGGAGCGGCCGAAAGGAAGGAAGGATTCGTCATCACTCAGTTCTT
Source organism: Rhipidocladum racemiflorum (assembly GCA_036346355.1). NCBI lineage: Eukaryota > Viridiplantae > Streptophyta > Magnoliopsida > Poales > Poaceae > Rhipidocladum > Rhipidocladum racemiflorum. The sequence continues at coordinate 177,827 of JAYEVF010000060.1, forward strand.
TCAGAAGAGGTAACGACTCGTGGCTCTTTTGGGGTGTTCTAGGTGCTGCTAGATGGGAGAATCCATGCCTAAAATTCATGTATAGGTGCATTTTCTAGATGGGATTAGGGTTATTGCAATTCTGTCAAATGTTGTGATCTCGGGCAGATTGGGTTCCTGAGCTTCGGGCTCAGTTTTAGCAATTTTAGAGGCATTTCTGATCGGCCAACTGTTATGAAAGTTGTAGGTAATTCAATTATATTTAATTGAACATCAAAAACGTTAAATTATGTTCAGTCTTTTAAAAGTTATGGCTGTTTTACCGAGCGTTGTCATATCTGTGACGTGATTGGGACAGATTGTGTTCAACTATATATTAGATAGTTTCAGAGGTCGATTCAGTTTTCATGAATACTTAGAAAAAGATGGGAAATATCCTAAGCTTCGAGAAAATGTACTCGTTTACCTTATTCGGATTTTTAGAACTCAAGTTATGCTAGTTGGAAGCCCGTTGTCCCGTTGGACAGATTCTCTGGTTTTCGGGTTTTGGGAGAGGGTTGCGAAGTCGATGTAGTGGCTTGTCCTTGTTGTTTTGTGGACATGTTGTTGAGTGTATTATACCCATGTGCAGGTGGTGTGACCCCGGGAGTGTCTTCAACATCTCGCCAATCCGTCCCGCATGGGTGAAGGCAAGTGTATTGTAATGTTTGTGACTGGAATGGCATTATGTTTGCATTATGATGCGAGTTAACCGTTGATATGTTTGCTTGCCATGTTTGATTATTGAATGAGATTAAGTGAATATGAATTTTTAGATGGTTATGCATTTGTTGAATTAAGAATGTTTACAAAGTTTATTCTATGGTATATTGGTGAGTATGTAGAGACGATGAGAATGATAAAGTGATGATTGTGAGTAAGAGGATATTGTGCACGACACTGATCGATGGAAGGTAAGCGGTGTATTCCTTGCATTCATGGCATGAGGATTGGCCAGGATGGTGAGAAAGTCATAACTAATCCGGTAAGGTCGGTGAAAGTTATGACTAATCCGGAGCACCAGAGAAAGACCTACCTCGTAGTTCCATCCTGATCGTGAATGGGAGCGAGTCGATAAGAGTAGGCACCTTCCACGGGATGGAAGGGAAAGTGGAGTGCACACCGATGGGTGTGCCTTTGGGCAATACCAGTATGTGCTAAGCAAAGAGATGTGTGCATTGCATTGCATGAATGAAGTTGTTTAATGAGATGCTTATAATGTTCTATGAGATGTTTATGAAGATGTTTTATGAAATGTTTATGATGATGATGTATGAAAGGTTAATGAAGATGTTTATGGATGATGTTATTGTTTACTCCATTGCAATACACTTTGCTGAGTGATGAACTCACGCTTGTTGTTTTATGTTGTTTTTTTAGGTATCATGAACTCGGCTTTCGGGGAAGGGAGTTAGCGTCACATCTCCACATAATTTCATTCACCTAGACAACTACACACTCTCATTTGTAGTTGTAATGATTATTTTATTGCGCTAAACATGGATTATGCTATCTTGGGTGCTGAGTTTTATTGTTCCCTTTATATTTGTTCATGAAACGTTGGAGTTTAAATTACGGGCTTGAAATGATGCTATAACTCCTGTTACTGATGTTTTAGGTGTCATCTATTATGCTATTATGATGTGCTATTATTATTGTTGCTTAAAATCATGGAAAAACCAAGGAGATCTTTGCGAATTTTCGATTAAACAATTAGCGTAGTTGCTGTAATTTATTGACAATTATGTGTTTTTGGTTGTGTCTAGAGCTTTTTGGGGGACATTCGCGGCATACTAGGTACCGGGGTGTTACCGTTGGTAGATCCCCCAAGGCCTGAGTTTCCCGGAAAGGCCCAAACACCCTAAAATGGCCCAAAAGCAGCGATATTAAGTCGTGCGAAATGCCAAAATCTATAATATCATATTCTCAGTAATGCCACATCTATCTTACATGGTTATTGATCTTGACTAACATCACCTTGCTAGTAGCAACTTGAATCACTTGGTGTACTACGCATGCTGCATATTAGGTGATGCTGCGTTAACACATACTACAGCGAGTGCGGTGGAACAAGAGAAACCTTTGAATATTGCAATAATAGGTCCCTAAAGGACCATTGGAGGTGCTCTCTCGACCCCATCTTGTACTTTTGCTGTATTTTGTTACCTTCTCTCTATGTTCCCGTACCATATATGAACTTATTTTCTTGCCTTTGCGTCTTTGTTTAATAAGCAACCATTGGGTTCCACTCGTGGTTATTGCAGTGAAAACAAAGTCTACACTTTTTACTCGCACAAGTAAGTACATTTCTCTAACCTAATACTTTACGTATGGAACTACGTTCATTTTTTTGCCTCAATGGCATCTATCCAATGTGTATAGGAATTTCCTGTCTTACGTTGCTGAAGGTGGGCGACATAATGACAAACGACACAACCTGCTGGAGTGCAAGCACTTCAAGGTACAATTTGTCTAGCATAGGATTTTTTTCCCGATATCTATTATTCATCGCGTAATTTAAGTTTCTTTGTTCACAGTGTCATCAATAGGGTGTGAGGACGTATGTGGCTTCTATGTGATGCATCACATGTTGAACCTGGTCGTGACTCACAACTTTTCCTAAGGTATAGAATTGATTATTGCAGTACTGTCAATATAATATTGTCAATGTGATATATGTTTACATGTATAATGTTGTCAGCCTTTTACAATCAAATTTTTAAACTTAAATATATTAGTACACTACTTTCTATTTTGTAGGACCTTGATATCCCATGAAGAGTCTAAGCAACAAAGATCTCAACAAATTATGAGACCACATATGCTAGTGTTATTGGACAGAAGTTATAGTGGAGGATGGTATATTTAGAGACCCGACAGGCTCTTACTAGTCCATATGTTTGTAAACAATATTAATGTGAATGTGATATACTTGAATGTTATGTGATATTGTGTTAGATATAGTTAATGTGATGTGTGTACTATACGTGTGTAAAGAAGCGTGTGCTTAAAAACTGAATGAACTGATCACAATAGTCATCACGATCGGTTCCATATCAAGCTGATTGTGATGAGTGTGTCATCCACGATCGGTTCTTTAAAAAGAACCATTTGTGATGATGGTATCATCATTGTCGGTTCCATATAAGAGCGGGCGGTGATGATAATGTAATCACAGTCCGTTCTTGTATTGAATCAACAGCGGTGAGGGTGCCATCACAGTCGGTTCTTATATGAAACCGACAGTGATGATGGTGTACCCTCATCACTGTCGGTTCTATATAAGAACCGATTGTGATAGAATATAATCACTGTCGGGTTAAAACCAACTGGAATAGTGTTCTCTCATCACTATCTAATGACTTTGTGTCGCTACCAAAACTGACTGTGATAACGAGAAAGAACTGATTGTGATGTATATTTCTGAAGTAATGATTTGAAATACTTACGAAATAACTGTAGTTGAATGTAAACAAGCAACCATGTGCAGCAAATAGATTTACCCAAACGCCACCAAATGCATCAAATCTTTTAATTGATCAAAAGACTCCATCCATGGAAAGAATCTGAATTGTAGCACACAAAGAGCTCGCAAATATCACAGAAAGTGATGAGTTTTAATCACTTTCACCTAAATATCCTGTAACGTGAATATCACAGTAAAGGTCACCAATATCAAACGAAGTGTACACATTCATTCAAACTTTTCTAGTTACGCCACTAACAATTACCACATAAAACATGAAATAACATAGGCTTATATACCAACAATTAGTGAATGTTTTAAAATAGCTGCACGTCGTTGCAAACCGTGCCGTGCTAACTCAGTACATTCGCATGCGTGCCGAGTTGTGTCTATCGTGCTACCGGTTAGACTAAAAAACCCACTAGATGTCCACATCTATACGCATAGGTCATAACGTCGTGGAATCACTCCTGGTGTCTTTTTGTTGGGCAAGGGAAGTAATAAGGAAGGGGGCCCGGCGGCATTGTGTCAACATCAGGTTTTGTTTGAGGTCCTCTGGATTACCTGCTACAGCTGTCTGCTAGAGACTAATATACCATATATTATAAGGGAACACAACCGAGAGCAACCGGCCGCTCCACATTATCATTCCTGGATTTTCGCGAAAAGACCCTTCGGCTTTCTTTCTTTAAATTGTGGATGGGTCCCTGCGAGTATACCATACTCCCTCCGTTTCTTTTTATAAGGCGTATTTGGTTTCGTTAGGACAAGGCTTTGACCAACAATTACTCTATTAGCATATAATTTTTATGACACAAAATTGATATTAGCAGATTTGTATTCAAAAGTACTTATATATAATTATGATTTTGTATTGCATAAATGATATATTAATGAAATGTCGTTGGTCAAAGTCTTGTCCTAACGAAACCAAATACGCCTTATAAAAAGAAACGGAGGGAGTATATTATAAGGGAACACAACCGAGAGCAACCAGCCGCTCCACGTCATTCCTCAGGATTTTCGCGAAAAGGCCCTTCGGCTTTCTTTAAATCGTGGATGGGTCCCTGCGAGTTACAAAAAGATCCTCCGCGATTTTTTGTGAGGGAAAGAAAAATGTTTCCGAATCGCGTTTAGGTCCCTCGTTCGTTTTTTTATGGAAAAAAACTCCCGTTAAACGCGAACGGCCCTTTTCTAATTTTTCAGGGTAGCAGTCAGGTCCAAAAACACAACAAATGGGGCTTCGCTCCTTACGTCTAGGTCCTTTCTCCATTTTTCTTGATTTTTTTTTGTTAGCAGAAATATGTGTCCGTCTCTATCTCTATACTTTTTTCCCCAACTCGATCTCTAATATTTTCCGAAACATGTATTATTACTCGGTGAACGCATAGAGTGTTAGACTCGACAAAAGAAGTTTAACATCTCTAATAATTTTCGGAATATGTATTATTACCCGATTAACACATGGAGCGTTAAACTCGACAAAAGAAGGTTGACCGAATAATAATAGAGTGTTAACCAAATTCGTCAAAAGAAATATGTTTATAACTCTATCTCTCTATTTTTTTTAGCTTGATTTCTAATATTTTCTGTAATAAGAAATATGTGTAAAGCTGTATATCTATGTTTTTTTTGCAACTCGATCTATAGTATTTTTCGAAGCATGTATTATTCTCCGGTGAACGTATACGGTGTTAAACTCACAAAAAGAAGATCATTTCTCCGCTCTTCCCGAGAAAGTGTATCCATTCGCTGAAAGTCCCTTCGAAAAAATTAAATTATGTTTATGTCTTTACACCGGTTATTTTTCAGAAAAAAAACTTTGATCAAATTTTGCATGACACGGCAATGCGCGCGACTTGTAATGACATAGTTGCAATTTGCACCGAATGCGACAGTGTGAAGCGTTTCTGTTGCAATGCAAAAAGAAAATGATGATGAACCAGGGATGTCGCATTCATTCTAATGATATGTGTGTGTCTCTCTATATATATGTGTGTGGGGGGGGGCCGGATCGGCTATCCAGAATCCCCAGTGTATTTCTGTACTAGTCCCAGATCAGTAGGTAGTACACACAGTCAAACAGTGATAAATCAACAACCATATCACGATTACATGTAACCAAATAATAAATAACACCAAATAAAAGCAAAGACCTTATGGTCGAGGTTTACCATTCTTTTGCCTTCTGGTGAACAACTTGAATAACTGCAGCGGAAGACGATAACACCAAGTGATGACCCATCCATATGTCCACAGGCAATCGAGTGGGGAGCACGTCCTAGTCCTTGGAATCTTCTTTGACGGCTTTCTTCACTTCTGAGATATGTTTAGAATGTAGCATGTGAGTACATAAAGTACTCAGCAAGTCTGGGAAAAATGCATAATGCAGGGCTATCCAAGGATGGCTTAATATGGTTCTTTTGCGCAAGGCAACACTTTCAAAAAAAAAACTTTACATGTAATATTTTTCACAAAGCCATTTTCACAATTATTTGTACATTTGCAATTATTAATAACTTCTAGTGAAGGTTCTAACCACCAATCACTAGTATCTGAGGCTCTATCCGCCACATCTCAAAAAGATCGAGTTCAATCCATCCACATGGCTCTGTTTGCCATGGTTCACAAAACGAGTTCAATCCACCTACGGCTCTTGCATCTAGAAGTACACCCGAGAGTTCTAACCACTCCAGGATCCCAAATAAGCAGTTTTTAAAACAAATAAATAAAGTCTACCAATATGAAAGCATTCTTCGCTTTGCCCATGACCGTAGGCAAGGCTATTCGAATAATTTTAACTCTGTGAGGTGTACAACTTTACCCACAAGACATGATATTCTCTTGATGCCAAGCTATTAACACACTTCCCTAGGTGTGCCGGCAGAGATATCATGACAATGCCTTTACGATGTATACGCCTAACCCGACTCACCCGTTGAGGTTTCACCGCTGTTAGGGTTCTATCCACCCAGTACAGAAGCCCCCTCTTGCGCCGTGTGAGAAAAACAGTCTTGCCTCTATCCAGCACTCACATTCCATCATCTGGTGAGTCTAAGTTAGGTTTCTACAAATTATTCAGCCAGGTCGTACCATTATAGACATGTGGTTGTACGGTAATGCTTAGAACGGAGACAGACATAAGCATCGGTTCTTAACTGACTTGGGGCGGTACTTGCACAAACCAGGACCAGTGCTCTATCCACACCCGCCAAACAAACCATTCCGCCCAAGTCTAAAACATTTTTCATTTTATTTTGTAAACCAACGGCAATACTTTTTGCCTATAATTTCAAACACAAGTTTTCAAGAGTTAAAATAAATTCCCACCCATAGGTGCATACTGACCGATTGCGAGCCTAAGCATTTCTACTGTACTATTCTATTCCACCAATAGTTTATTTCATAAAACTACAAGTCTTAGGGTTTGATTACAATCCTTATAATCAATTTTGTGATCTCCAATAATCTTTAAATTGCCATAATTTTACAATCATACGAATAATCCAATTCAATATAGTATTCAACAAGTAGTAAGTATATCATGGTACTATCATAACTCCAAAATCATATTAAACTACAATCATGTTTGTATATGAAATATTTCTCTTGAACTATAACTTGTATTATTGATTTATCCATCATTCATCCGGTGATCAATCTTATCATCTGCTAAGAATATTTCACCAAATCCTCTACTAAACCACCGAGAATACTGCACAATATCATCTCTAGTCATCTAGAATACAATCCACCGATAATACATAATATCATATATTTAACCCTTCACATTATCACCTCTAAATCATCTAATTTAATCCACCAAGAATACGTAATATTATCATTTACTAAACCACCAAATATTCTGGATTATTCACAATTCTCCATAAATGATTATCACATATTTATATTTCCATAATCATCTATTTCTTACACAGTCCGTTAATAATAATTCCCAACAAACACTAATAATCCAACTAACTCTGATTCTCATTTGATACTATTTTATCAACCCAAGGAATCCAATTCAACATATTATCTACTTGCATTGCAATGATCTATTTAATCCATCACGAATACTTCACAATACCATGCATCTTCCAATTTTCCCCCAATCCATACTAACTTTATTTTGAACTACTATTACTATCCAACTCCTCACTATTTCAATGATCACCATTCATAGATCCATTTCATATTAACAACCCCTACATCATCACTAATATTCATCTAACTCCAATTTACACTCCATACTATTTGTTCCATTCAAAATGTCTTCTAAATAGTCATTCCCCTAATTAAAGAATATTTTCCCAAAAGTATTTTTTTTATGGTGGATTACTGTACTAGGGCGACAAAGGATCATGGATAATAATATCAAGGAGCTATAAACAATAGGTATAACTAACAGCCTAACGTTAACATCATCCTTTTATATAAATAGCAATGCAATTTGTAAAACATGGTAAAATATTTATAAATTGTAGGATCAACATGCGTCAAAGAGACTTGCCTTCGATCGCGGCGGGAGTCTCGAAATCTTCGAGGTTCAGCGACGGTGTCGACGGTTCCGGCGAACTCTTCGGCTACGCGCAAAACGGTACAACCAAATAAATAAAATAAAATAAATAAAATCCAAAAATTACAAAATTAGTACTGGCAGGTAGATCTTGAATTTAGATGAATTTAGGAATTGGAATGGAGTGAATCGGAGTTCGGATGCAAAAGATATGAGCGTTCGAAGTTTGAAAATGAGGGGAAAAGGAAAATCGGGAATATTCCTGGGAATCTTCTTTTCCTAAATTCTTGAATTTTTGTGGTGTGTATGGCAAGTGGGCCATCTTTGTCATTGGGATGGAGCTTCTTCTTCATTGGTTCAAAAGCAGAGGAAGGAATGGAGAGTCACGGCGCCCGGCGATGGAGGGCATGGCGGCCGGCGAGTGGGGAAAAGGAAGAGGAGGGGCGGCGGTGCCATGCCGTGAGGCTCGGCTTTGAGATGAGCGGAGGCGGCGTGGCAAGTCGAGGTGGTGGCTCGGGTATTGCGCCAATGCAACGGCGGCCAGGCGGCGCTAAGCGGTCGAGCGAGGGCGGCGGATCACGCCGCGACCATAGGGAAGGTGGTTAGGTATTCGGCCTGGCGGGCAATCCGGAGCAGTGGCAGCGCGCGGCAAGAAAGCGGCGACGATCTGACGCATAAGCAGCGCCCGGCGATGGAAGCGCTCCGAGGCCAGGCGAGAGATGCGCGAAGTCTTGTGCAGCCACGAATAGTCAACCCGACGATCGGCCGGGATTAGGAGTGGCCGAGCAGCGGCGCATCGCATAAGCAGGAAGCCGGCGGTGGCGCCTGTGTGGGACCGGTGAGGGCCAGCGGCGATGGCGGCCGAGGATTGGGAGGAGTGCGGTCGGGGCTGGGGAAGGTGGCACGCACGGCGGGGCGACGGCGGCAATGAGCTGCGAGGAAGAGTGCTTGGCGAGCGAAGTCCGGCGGAAGGGCGGCTGATCGACATTGGATTTGGGAAAAGCGCCAAAACAACGATTTTTGCGGAATCGAGAGGAGCACCGCGTAGAATGCGATGAGTCAAGTCTAAGGGTGTTACCGGATTTCATAGGGATCGCGGATTGGAAGAAATCAACAACGAATGTTGCTCCAAGCGCCGACTTCAAATGCAAAATTAAATCGTGACCACTGGAGCGAAATCACGAGGAAATTTGTTGAGGGCTTTTGTTAGAGTGGCGCCAGCGAACACAGCGGCCTTGATCGGAATTGCGAAAGCCTCACCGGAACAAAAGTTGCCACGACGACGTCGACGGAGGACAACCGGTGACGGTTTCTTTGCGTTTCCGGCCGAATGGAGAGGAGGGGTAGTGGGAGGGTGAGAGCACTGGAAAGAGGGCTCCGAGACGAAGAGTTGAGAGGTGGAAGCTCGTCGTTTCGTGAAGAAACGGCCGAGATATGGAGGAAAGAGTGATTTTCGGATTTGGGTGGATTGAGACATTTTCGACGGAATTTGGAACGAATGGAGGTGGGGAACGAGTTCTCCTCATCGATACCTTTCCAACGGATCTGGCCGTTCGCGATTTGGGGCTTTAATGAGGGAGTTATGAGCAATAAAACTGGAGGCACCAATGATGGAAGGAAACTGCTCTCCTCTGGACAGCAAAATCGTGGGGAAGAAGGTGAACAGTGTCACGATGCTACAGTACCCGCCACGTGTCAGCGCCTGGTTGGCCGGAATAAGTGAAGGGTTACGCGTGAGAGATAAAATAGCAAAAATGGTCTAAAAATCCCGAAAAAATTCCTAAAAATATTAGGGAGTATTTGGAACCCAATAAAATTAGTTTCATGAAATTTGGATGAAATTTGGAATTTAGAAACTTTTGGGACGATAAAATTGGCTTTTGACGGAATGCCGCGAGCGATAAAATACCAAAGGGTTTCCAAAAATCTTGGGAAAATTCCCAAAAAGTTTTTGGAATATTTGTAACCTAATGCAATAGGTTTCAGGATTTTTGGAGCATTTTCGAACTCGGGTGGAATTTCGGGTACGGACTGCAATTCGAAAATTCAATTTTTCGAACGATGAAAGATGGGACTCCAATTTCGGAAGGATAAGGATGCCAAGTTAATTTAAACACCAACGAAAAGACAAATTTTGAATTTAATTTAATTTAAATTAGATTTTTGCAAATGACCGAAATTGGAGATGTTACAATATATATATATATAATAGCCTGTGGTATTTTAAGTGTAACCTAAGCCATGTTTCTAGGTTACTCCACATCAAAATTTTAGTTAACCCTATGGTATTCCACTAAGTTCATACACCACGGACCTGAAGCCCGCTCTGTTACCAACTGTAACACCCCGGCATCTAATATGCCCTGGATGTCACCAAACATAGACTAAACAACATCTAATAACCACATCTAAAGGTAAATTACAGCAAAGGAGTACATGCAAAAACCGAAAATTTCGGCAGCATCTCCTTTGTTTTTCCATGGTACGGAGCATCAACAATAAAATCACAAGTTATATCATAATGGGAAGCATCTAAAGCAGCAATAACAGGCGATATAGCAACTATTTAAGTCTAGCATAATGAATTTAACCACTCCATGATCTAAAACGAAGTAAATAATATGACCAAGCACACAAATAAGTCATACTCCAAGCTCTCAACGCATTAACTTATAATTACAACTACGAATGGCAAAATTGCATATATCTTAATGAGTGAAACTTTGTGAAGATGTGCCACTAAGCCCTTTTCCCACATGTCGGTTTCATGGTACCTAAAAACAACATAAAACACAAGCGTGAGTTCATCACTCGGCAAGTATATTGCACTGGGTCATACAGAGCAATTCAAATATTATCATCACTACATAACAAACTCAACATCTTGATCAAGTCATACTTCATATGCAACATCATATTCATGTCTCAACCTCATCGAGATCATTTCATCATCATCATCATGAATGCAATGCAATGCAATGCAATGCACGTGTCTCCTCGACGCAAATACCGGTATTGCCGAGTGCACACCCGTCGGCGTCCACCCACGTCCCCCTTCCATCCTGTAGATGGACAGTGCCTACTCCTCGCTTCCACTTACCGCGTGGGTGGAATCACGAGGAAGGTCTTACATCCATGGCGCTTCGGATTAGTCATAACTTTCTCACCGACCTTACCGGAATAGTTATGACGTTCTCACCGCCCGGGCCAAGTTTCATGCCATGTATGCAACATATGCCATAATCATAAATAACTTGTACATTAACACATGGCATCGCAACATAATAAACCATATTCATCATATTAATGGCAAACATTATAGCATGGCATGTGAACATATAATATATTCAATTTCAACTCAACAAAACTAGCAATCTACAACCCGCTACCCATTCCAATACACTTGCGTCAACCACGAGGCGACAGTTGGCGAAAGTAGAGGCACTCCGAGGTCATACCACCTGCACATAGGCACCACACACTCAAAATCATGTCCACGAAACAATACGCAAACACTCTTCTACCCGACTTACAAACTACTACGCAAAACCCAAAAGCGAGAGGTTCTGTCCCGTCGGGACGGCAGACTTCCAACGAGCATAACTCGCGCTCTAAGACTCCAAATTGATTAAACGAGTACATCCTCGCGTACCTTAGAAAATTTTCTAACTTTTTCTAAGTATACGGAAAAACTGATTCGGCCCCTAAAGTGGTTTAATCTACATAATACCGTGTTCTGTTCCAATCTCGTCACAGTTTTTAACACGTTCGGTAAAATGAGCATAACTTTCAAACGGCTAGGCGGAATTGGACGTTCTTTATATCCACTGAAAGGTATTGAAATTACCTACAACATCCTCAATAGGAGGCCGACCAAATTCCGAATCTAAATTGGCGAAATCGCAAACCCTAGGTCGACTGCTCAATCTGCCCGAAACAGAGAACATGGCAAACTCTAGATTTCATCTAATCTACCCAATTACAGCACCACCAATTGATCTAAAAACATGATATCAACCCTTAGAACAGTACCTAGACCAACCCCAAGGATGCCCGTGGCTATACCTTCGCCTGACGAAGGAAGAACCAACGGATCTCCTCGATTGTAGTGATCTCCTTCCTCGCTCTAAATCCACCTGATCTCCTCGTCGCGGAGCGCTCCAATGGACGGATCTGCGGGGTGGTGAGGTGGAGGACCCCCCTAGGGCAGCAAGGGTGGTGGAGAGGAGAGTAGAAGGGTGGTGGTGCAAAGGGGAGGAGGTAGGAGGAGGGTGGCACAGAAGGGGGAGGTGGCGGCTAGTTTGGGGGACGGTGAGGAAGTGGGGGCCGGCTAGGGCAGGATTGGGGGCGCACAAAGGGCAGGGGGAGGCGCCCAACCAGGTCTCCCACTCCCACTTGTGCCCAAACATCTTCCCACCAAAACCCACGACTCTTTCCCTTAGGCCCAAACTTCCCCGGAAAGGCCGAAACTCCCGGAATCGGCCCGGAAACGCGATTAAACGGCATAACGTAAAGTTTTAACCTCCATTTTCACATTTTATAATGTCACATTCTCCAATTTCACCTTTTACGGTGTCCCGACATTCTGTAGTGTCACATTCGCCCCCCCCCCTAAACAGGATTCGACCTCGAATCCGAAGAACGCCAAAATCAACAACAAAGTCCCCAAGGGACAAAATACTTCTCTGCAGCACAAAACATTCGCACAAAGACTCAAACCGGAAAAAACAACAAGTGAGTTCTCAAAACCAACACTTGGCGAGAAAATGTTGATTTAGCTAAACAGAGTGCAACCTCTCACGGTTCCACCGTCACTTCAATTCCCAAACAGAATCTGCCTTTCAACCACAAAGGGCTCCATCAACCCAAAACGCCCGAATCCCCACGACAAACACTTCACACTACTATCATAACCAACCTGACTACCACAAATCATTAAACTCAACATGACACAATCAAAGCGGGTCAGAATTCGTTTAACGACCTCTCTACATTACCGAGAATTACCATCGAGAGGAAAACTCATTAAGGCACATTTGCCCTTCCGATACACGATCATGCTAACATTTCATTCCATCCTCTCCCAGGAAAGTCTCAAACCCAGAGACAACTAGTTAAGACAATTGCTCACGGCAGGATAATTATCACCGAACTACCGTCAACTTCACTTCCACCCATCGATACTCTTAATAAAGGTTAAACCCATACATCCTCAACCTCCATCACAAACCACCCTTATACCACTAAGGTTCGACACCTAGCCCCAAGCTAGGATCGTAAAACCTTACCAAACCACAATTGGCTCATTTCTTAAGAGGATTTCGCCCTCACACAATAACACTTAGTAATCAAGCCCAAGTGTACACATATTTCGCATACTCAACCATAAACCAAGAACATTCATATACTCACTCCCATCTATAGAGCAAAAGAAGTACAATTCTTTTGAACCCAAGTGGACCACATACGACAACTCAAATCCAAAGCGTTAACAACCACTTTGGACAGAATTCGGCAACATCCAAGGAGCATTCATCATTTTTTTTCCAAGCCAAATCGCAAAGGAAGCACAAATCCCCTACACCACAACCAAAATACCAGAAATTCTTCATTCTTTCTTTTCATACTAGAAAGAAATGGACATCTCGATTCATCACATGAATGCAAACTTTTCAAGAGCACTCCGGATTAGTCATATATCCATATATGACTTTCTCAACGACCTGGCTCAACGACTCCTTTATGATTAATTATGCATAAACAATGTCTCGTTTTCCTTTTCACCATTCATTCATCATGTAACAACAGTTCCGAATAGTCATTCACCAAATGACTTCTTCCTCGGTATCACATAATTGAAACACAATTAACATCGAAGGTTGTGGTAACTCATATAGACTATGACGGCAGCATAGTCAACAGTAAAACACCACGTCGCATCCCATCCCACATCATTTGAAAACTAAACTTGCAAAATATTACATTTCAACCAAATTCAACATTTTTGAAGAGAACATCAAAATTTCAAGTCAAGCATCTGCTCCCACAACCGTCACAAATTTTCTCAAGGAGAGGGAAATTCATTTCCAAAAGGGAACACCTCACTAACAAAATCACTTCATAAAACATTTATAAAACCCACCTTTTTGAATCACTCGCAAACATCACACACATTATGCAAATAAATCCAACTCTAGTCAAAAAGAGTTACAAATTAAATCTCAAGAGTTTCCAATACAACCCACTATGTCCATCTGCTTCCTTTAAAATACTGATTCCAAAGATAATTCGGTCTTGAGCGAAGAAGCGCGATCCACTCAACAATTTTTGGGTGTAAAAAAAATCCAATACCAAACACTTTTCTTTTGGTTTCCATCAACTAAAACCAAGAAAACCAACCAAGACCGACCACAGATCGATAAAGAACATCGAAGGAATCCACCACCAATCTCTTCTATTCGACTCCAGTGGACTACCCGATCTACGATAGAAAGGGTAAGCACTCTTCTCCTACAGGGGTTAAAAATTCTTCGGTGATGGCGTTAACCGGCCACACCGTCAAACCACACCCTTACTATGAACAAAAAAAATGGTGACCGAAACCCTTCGGCACCACAACCCCACTTGATCAAACATATAGCATCCCAATCAATACTTTCATAAATATAACATCATACTTCATCAAAGTGCATCATTTAACATCAGAGCATAAATACAACATTTAAGCGTAAAGCAACGATACCCATACCCTTTCCTACTGTGCATCCATGTGTGTCAAATTTTAAATTAGTTATTCCACTTACACAAGTTTTAATGTTGCTATCCTATGACAAAATTTTAAGTGTAACCTAAGCCATGTTTCTAGGTTACTCCACATCAAAATTTTAGTTAACCCTATGGTATTCCACTAAGTTCATACACCACGGACCTGAAGCCCGCTCTGTTACCAACTGTAACACCCCGGCATCTAATATGCCCTGGATGTCATCAAACATAGACTAAACAACATCTAATAACCACATCTAAAGGTAAATTACAGCAAATGAGTACATGCAAAAACCGAAAATTTCGGCAGCATCTCCTTTGTTTTTCCATGGTACGGAGCATCAACAATAAAATCACAAGTTATATCATAATGGGAAGCATCTAAAGCAGCAATAACAGGCGATATAGCAACTATTTAAGTCTAGCATAATGATTTTAACCACTCCATGATCTAAAACGAAGTAAATAATATGACCAAGCACACAAATAAGTCATACTCCAAGCTCTCAACGCATTAACTTATAATTACAACTAAGAATGGCAAAATTGCATATATCTTAACGAGTGAAACTTTGTGAAGATGTGCCACTAAGCCCTTTTCCCGCATGTCGGTTTCATGGTACCTAAAAACAACATAAAACACAAGCGTGAGTTCATCACTCGGCAAGTATATTGCAATGGGTCATCTGAGCAATTCAAATATTATCATCACTACATAACAAACTCCACATCTTGATCAAGTTATACTTCATATGCAACATCATATTCATGTATCAACCTCATCGAGATCATTTCATCATCATCATCATGAATGCAATGCAATGCAATGCACATGTCTCCTCGACGCAAATACCGGTATTGCCGAGTGCACACCGTCGGCGTGCACCCGTCTCCCTTCCATCCAGTAGATGGAGGTGCCTACTCCTCGTTTCCACTCACGCGTGGGTGGAATCACGAGTAGGTCTTACATCCATGGCGCTCCGGATTAGTCATAACTTTCTCACCGACCTTACCGGAATAGTTATGACGTTCTCACCGCCCGGGCCAAGTTTCATGTCATGTATGCAACATATGCCATACTCATAGATAACTTGTACATTAACACATGGCATCACAACATAATAAACCATATTCATCATATAAATGGCAAACATTATAGCATGGCATGTGAACATATCATATATTCAATTTCAACTCAACAAAACTAGCAATCTACAACCAACTACCCATTCTAATACACTTGCCTCAACCACGGGCGACGGATTGGTGAGAAGTAGAGGGCACTCCTGGGGTCATACCACCTGCACATAGGCACCACACACTCAAAATCATGCCCACAAAACAATACGCAAACACTCTTCTACCCGACTTATAAACTACTGCAAAACCCAAAAACAAAGGTTCTGTCCCGTCGGGACAGCAGACTTCCAACGAGCATAACTCGGGTTCTAAAACTCCAAATTGATTAAACGAGTAGATACTCGCATAGCTTAGGAAATTTTCTAACTTTTTCTAAGTATACGGAAAAAATGATTCGGCCTCTAAAGTGGTTTAATCTACAGAATACCGTGATCTGTTCTAATCTCGTCACAGTTTTTAACACGTTCGGTAAAACGAGCATAACTTTCAAACGGCTAGGCAGAATTGGACGTTCTTTATGTCCACTGAAAGGTATTGAAATTACCTACAACTTCCTCAACATGCGGCCGACCAAATTCCGAATCTAAATTGGCGAAATCTCAAACCCAAGGTCGACTCCTCAATCT
Organism: Rhipidocladum racemiflorum; assembly: GCA_036346355.1. NCBI lineage: Eukaryota > Viridiplantae > Streptophyta > Magnoliopsida > Poales > Poaceae > Rhipidocladum > Rhipidocladum racemiflorum. The sequence goes on from JAYEVF010000060.1 coordinate 194,361, forward strand.
GCCCAAAACAGAGAATGTGGCAAACTCTAGATTTCATCTAATCTACCCAATTATAGCACCACCAATTGATCTAAAAACATGATATCAACCCTTAGAACAGTACCTAGACTAACCCCAAGGATTCCCGTGGCCATACCTTCGCCCGACGAACGAAGAACCAACGGATCTCCTCCCGGTTCGCGCGATCTCCTTCCTCGCTCCAAATCCACCGGATCTCCTCGTCGCGGAGCGCTCCAATGGACGGATCTACGGGGTGGTGAGGTGGAGAACCCCCCTAGGGCAGCAAGGGTGGTGGAGAGGAGAGGAGAGGGGTGGCGGTGCAATGGGGAGGAGGTAGGAGGAGGGTGGCGCACAAGGGGGAGGTGGCAGCTAGTTTGGGGGATGATGAGGAAGTGGGGGGCGGCTAGGGCAGGATTGAGGCGCACAAAGGGCAGGGGAGGCGCCAACCAGGTCTCCCACTCCCACTTGGACCCAAACACCTTCCCACCAAAGCCCACGACCCTTTCCTTAGGCCCAAACTTCCCGGAAGGCCCAAACTCCGGAATCGGCCAGCGGAATTAAGCGGCATAACGTAAAGTTTTAACCTCCATTTTCACATTTTATAATGTCACATTCTCCAATTTCACCTTTTACGGTGTCGAGCATTCCGTAGTGTCACAATAGGACATCAAGGATAACCAATGACTTGAAAGGAAAGGGAACCAGGTAGGTTCATCAATTATATTTGCAAGATTTGCTAGATTGAGAAGATCCAAAAAGGTTTAGTTGCAATGATTACAGATCACACTTATCCTTAGAAAATGATGGCATCAATGACAAGTTAGCATATATGTAGGCGATTGAGAGATAATGCACGATTTCACGAGATAATGAGAATAAGTATACGGGTTACCATGTGATAGTTAGTCCACATGGTTGGCATCCAGGATGATACCATGTAGATCTTAGATAGACGATAAACCTTGATATCTTGATTTTGGAAAGTTAGAAGAAACAAGAGTTAGTTAGATTTGGGGTCAATAATTTGATGATAGATCGATGTTTTGGCATCTGATGATACATAAGCATAAGGATCCATTTGATGGTTCATAATAGATCAAGTGATAAAATGATAGATAGGAGGCTCACACTTGCTTAGCTTGGAGGAGATAGACCAAGACTAAAGATCATATTTCAGTTGATATGGAAGCAATGAGGGGCAATATCCATGATGTAAGGATGATATTAGCCTTCTAATACGACACACGTGATGCTTAGGGCATGTCAATGAGATTCATATGCTTTAAGTGGAGTAGACATAAATGGAAACAAAGTATATATATATGTTAAGACCCGATTGTGTAAATCTGGACTCTCTGTGTATTTCACACTAGTCCAGGATCACGCTAATGCACACAGTCTCAACATAGATGAAATATCACAATGATACACAACGGAATGATAAATAAAAACTTCATCTATTAATATAACCTGTTTGGTTAACCTTATGGTCAACTTACAATATTATGCCTCGCATGTAAGACTCAAAAATAAAGAAAACTACAGTAGAAAATAAATAAAACTCATAGTAACCCATAAAAATGCCACAGACAACTGGCTGGGCTCGCACCATAACTGTTCGGCTCCTCCTGGTACTCCTCTACAAGAAAAGGTGTAGACTCCTCTTCAACTGGTGTTTGAATTGTTGCAAGGGGGTGAGTACATAAAGCACTCAACAAGTCATGCATAGAATACAAGTCTATGATCTACATGCATGGCTTATTCCAAATGAACGATTGAAGTGGTTGTTTTGCACAACAATTACAGTAAATAGATTGAAAAAGCAGTAAAATAAGTAATAACAATATTAAATTTCACAGTTATTTCATAAGTAAACCATTCCTCATCCTTAAACCTATTCACATTCCAAAGACAACTTGCGTCCAATTCCAAATTCATTATATCAAAATCTAACGCTTGATTATAATTCTTGAGCATTGTCCAATACTGTGGAGGATATACACTTTACCTACAAGATACAATCAATTCACCACAAAGGCGAATGACCATAACAAAGCCTTTACAATGCTTCATCTAGCCACAGTACTATCCGCTGAGGTTTCAACACTAATGGGACTGGTTACCATACTCAGGGTCCCCCTCTTGTGCCATGTGAGTCTGCCCATACACTCGGAACCCACACTGATGGTTGGAAAACAGTTTGTGATGACTTATAGTCATCATTGATAGTTTGATACAAATGGTTCACAAAACCATCTATGATGTGGTTTGTGAACCATCTGTGATGTTGATGTGTGTGGTAGTGAAGGTTGAGTACTTTCGTACTAAGCAAGACTTGTAATGTATTGCAAAGTTATAAGTATATGTAGGCTATGTCAAGGAAAGCTAACAGGTTTATTTGCATAAAGTGAATTTGAACATAAAAATCAAATAATAGATTATAAATGGAATTTATAGGAGCGGTTTTGACTAATATGTAAATAACAATTAAGAATAGCATTACAAATATTAACTGATAGTCCTCCATGATTGTGAGTAATAATTCGTCCATTGCCAACCCTTAGTAGTAAATCTAAAACAAAACTTTTCTGAGGAATATTTCTAATTCATCCCTTTTTATGAAAACATCAAAATCATCTAACTAGTGTCCTTTGCTCCAAGTCTCCTATGATCGTGGAGTACAGACTTTTGAAAAGTTTTACATTTTAGAGGTGCGCTTCTAAGCAAGAACTGATTGTGGTGATTACATTATCACTATCGCATGAAAACCAACCATTATAGAGCCTCCTTATCGCTGTCTAAAGACTTTGTATCGCCATCAAAACCAACTATGATGACAAAAAAGAACTGATTGTGATGTATGTTCTTGTAGTAGTGCCACAAGACATGACCATCATCCTTTTACCGCTATTTTCATGCTTCCTTTGGCATGCGGCTAGGAGGTCTTGACTGAACCTTTACATTGCCTTGGCCAAACTTCGCACCAACCCGGTGCCGACAAACCCTTGCTATGGTAGTGGAAATAAATATTTACACACATAGTAACTGTGATAGTTCACTCCTGTCCTTCACACAATAACCATGGTAGTTCACTCCTACCATAAACATTCCCCCCATGGCAATATCTACACTATTGTATTAACAAGTGTTATTTCCAACACCTCGGTGCGAACACTCCTTCGAGCAATCCTTCTCAAAAAGCTTGTACTACTTCGATCTTCTAATGTGCAAAGTTAGACTAGATAACTTAATTGGTTTAAGATCATCAGATACTAGCACTTGTGGTTGCATTGATTATCTTGGATTATACAACACTACGTTCGGTCCTTAATCTGACCCGAGCAAGAACACTCCCCCTACACTATGTGCAAGTCCATCCATCGCACATCCAGCTATTGCCATATCTCACCCACATCAAATCATAGTTTTGTTTTTATTTTTATAACAAAATATCTGCAATTCTCAACGCCAAACAGGCTTAATATTTTCTCAGCACAATGGGATTGGTGCAAAAAGATCCCATCCTCATTCTTGATCAATTTAATATTCAGAATAACATTTGCCTCTCCCAAGTCTTTCATATCAAAGCATCGAGATAAGAAAGCTTTGACCTCGTCAATTACAGCAGTGTTTGTCCCAAATATAAGTATGTCATCAACGTACAAACACAAAATCACACCTTGACCCCCACCATAACGATAATATACACACTTATCTATCTCATTAACAGCAAAACCAGCAGATGTCAAAGTTTTATCAAACTTTTCGTGCCATTGCTTAGGTGCTTGCTTTAGGCCCTACAAGGATTTTAATAATTTGCACACTTTATTTTCCTGCCCAGTAATCACATAACCATCTGATTGCTCCATATAGATTTCTTCCTCCAACTCTCTATTAAGGAAAGCTATCTTTACATCCATTTGATGAACGTGTAGACCATAGGAAGCAGCTAATGCAATGAGCACTCTAATGGTGGTTAATCTGGCAACAAGAGAATAAGTATCAAAATAATCCTCTCCTTCTTTCTGGATATAACCCTTGGCCACAAGTCTTGCCTTGTACTTATCAACAGTACCATCATGCCTCATTTTCTTTTTGAAAACCCACTTGCATCCAATAGATTTGCACCCACTAGGGCGATCAGTGATCTCCCAAGTTCCATTAGCCATGATGGAATCCATCTTGCTACGGACCGCCTCTTTCCAATACTCAGCATCAGGTAGTGCATAAGCCTCTGAAAGAGTTTTTGGCACATCATCCACGAGGTATACAATAAAGTCATCGCCAAAGGTTTTCTCAACCCTTTGTCTCTTGCTCCTACGAGGAGCTTAAACTAAATTGTTATCCTCCTCAGTAATATCTTCTACTGGTAGTGTATCACTCATTGGTTCAGAAATAGTGGTAGATTTAGTATTATTATTATTATTATTATTATTTTCAGTTCATGAAGTACTACTTGCTGATCTCATAGGATAAATATCCTCAAAGAATAAAGCATCTCTGGACTCCATTATTATGCTAGCAATAATTTCAGGAGTTTCTGATTTTACTAGTAAAAATCTATAGGCTGTACTGTTATGTGCATATCCCAGAAAAATGCAATCAACTGTTTTAGGTTCAAGCTTTCTCTTTTTCTGCAATGGTATATTTACTTTTGCCAAACATCCCCATGTTCGCAGAAAATTGACATTGGGCTTTCTCCCCTTCCATCCCTCATACAGAGTAATCTCACACTTTTTAGTGAATACTCTGTTTAAGATAAAAGTTGCTGTTAATATAGCTTCTCCCCACCACATTTTAGGCATACTGGCACTCTCTAACATGGCATTCACCAAGTTTGTGAGTTTTCAGTTTTTCCTCTCAGCTACCCCATTTGATTGGGGAGAATATGGTGGTGTTACTTCATGGATTATACCATGCTCATAACAGAATTGGGAGAATTCTTGAGAGATATACTCTCCTCCATGGTCATACCTTAGTCTTTTAATTTTCTTTTCTAGTTGGTTCTCAACCTTAGCCTCATAGATTTTGAAGTAGTTTAAAGCTTCATCTTTTGTTTTTAGTAAATACACATAACAATAATGTGTTGCATCATCTATAAAAGTTAGAAAGTGCCTCCTTTTGTCAACAATCCATTCATCTCACAAAGGTCATAATGGACAAGATCTAACGGTGCCAAGTTCTTTTCTTCCTCTAATCCTTTAAAGGGTTTTCTAGGCTGTTTTGCTTACACACAAGATTGGCACTTTGATCCTTTGACAATATTACATTTTGGAATTAATTCTAATCTGTACATTCGAGCAATGCTATCAAAACCAATATGACAGAATCGAGAATGCCAAATATTGGCATCACATTTATTCAAACCAGTTGAAATATTCATATTATAGCAAGACTCTAGAGTACTTAGGCTGAACAAGACTCCGCTCTCATAGCCTTTCCCAACAAAGTTCCTAAACTTAGATATTACAACTTTATTCGACTCAAATACTAGCTTGTAACCATCCCTGCATAGGAGAGAACCACTAACGAGGTTCTTTTTTATTGTTGGCGCATGCTGCACGTTCTTCAAGTGGACAATCTTCCCTGAAGTAAGCCTCAGATCCACCATGCCAACACCAAGAACAGAAGCATGCGACCCATTCCCTATTAGGACGGAGGAAGCCCCAGCTGCCTGGTAAGAAGAAAACAAGGAAACATCACAACACACGTGAACATTAGCACCAATATCAACCCACCAATCAATGGTTTGACATGCTGAAAAAACAACAGGAGAATTACTATACCCTCCAAAAGTCGAGGCCTCACCTATGGTCACGTTGGCATTTTTCTTGCCTTGTTCATTTGTCCTGTTTTTGCAATAGCGGCAGTCTTTTACCATATGACCGTCCTTTCCGCACATGAAACAGGTGATGTTCTTCATGTCCTTTTTCTCAATGTTCTTTTTAAAGCTAGTTGTCTAGTTTGGTTTAGGAACTTTGAAGTGCTTGCCATATGATTTCTTCTCGACGATATTGGCATTATTCTGATTAGTTATTCTTGGTGTATCTTTTGCTCTTACCTTTTCTTCCACATCAAGGGCTACAATGAGATCCTCAATAGAAATCTCTTCCCTCTTGTGCTTTAAGCTAGTGGCAAAATCCCACCAAGATGAGGGGAGTTTGGCAACAATGCCCGTTGCCACAAACTTAGGAGGCAATTCACAACCCAAGTGCGCAATCTCGCCAACAAGTAGCTGGAGGTCGTGTGCTTGTGCAACAATCGACTTAGCTCCATCCATGCTAAAATCAGAAGAATTGCTACTTTTACATACAATTAGCGACCGGCTTGACCTCTACATATACGGTCAAGTACATCCCACAACTTCATTGGCAAATGTGTAATTCATATACACATCATAGAATTTGATCTGCCAAAATGGTCAGAAGGCAGCCTAGTGCAGTTTTGTTCGCACTCTCAAACTGCATGTACTGCTCAACCGTAAATGGATACTGTGGGTGGATCACCCACCACAGCCCCAATGACATGAGCCAAAACTTAGCTCTTGTTTGCCATCTATAGAAATTTGCACCAGAAAACCTCTCAAGCTTCATAGCGTCTGAATCATTAGCCATTGCTGAATCAAAAAAATATCGCAAATAAGGTTTTTGGATTGTTGGAAATGTGTGCAATATTTTTATTCTAGATTTTATATTGAGGCAAATATTACAGATAATAGTGATGCATACAGTAAATCTAACAGCAGGCTACACATTGTACATCCAAACATGTATAATTCAAGAAACAGAGTATGATTAAGTCAAACGATTAGTAACGACTTACAGTTGGGCTTGATGAAGAACAAAATGATGCGTAGAAGAGGTCGTAGGAGAAGTCAAAGTCGAGGAAGCAGGGCAAGAGTGGTCGCCTTGAGATCGCTGTCCGAAAACCTTATTGCCACCCGTGCAGGTGAACTCTGCGGCAACGGCTCGGAGATACCGCTCACCCTCCTTCACGGTGCACAGCGAGTAGGAAGGCCGGCACGATCCAGCCACTCAACACCTCAGTACAGCTATCGTAGGAGCAAGAAGAAAGAATGGAATCGAAAAATTCAGTCATTTTGGCCTGGACTTCTCCATGTCTTATATAGCCTCTAACCAGTAACTATCTCCATTACTCACTAGTAACTAACGACATTAAGCCTTTGTAGCCGGTGAATTTAAATAGACTTAATGCCTTTGGTAACTACTAATTCAAACAAATATAATGGTCATTATCAGTCTCTTGACGGTCTGAAAGCTAAACAATTACATAATTCAGCAAAATAAAGGTGAATTCATCGTGCCAGGAGACACACTACGACGCGGCGCGGTCACTCATCGCAAGTCACAAGTCTCGTCGATTTTCACGTGAAAATACGCGAATGCACTCGCGCGTGCGTACATACGTTACAACATCGAGATAAGAAAGTTTTGACCTCGTCAATTACAGCAGTGTTATTCTGAATATTAAATTGATCAAGAATGAGGATGGGATCGTTTTGCACCAATCCCATTATGCTGAGAAAATATTAAGCCTGTTCGGCTTTGAGAATTGCAGAATTTCCCCAACACCATATGATCTGAGTGTTAAGCTCCGGAAATATCATGGGTTAGGGAAAGATCAATTGAGATATTCACAAATTATTGGGTACCTTATGTATCTAGCTGGTGCCACAAGACCTGATATCTCATTTGCTGTGAGCAAATTAAGCCAGTTTACATCTAAACCGGGAGATGATCATTGGGAGGCACTTGAAAGAGTGTTGCGCTACTTGAGAGGCACAACATCTTACGGAATTCACTACACTAGATATCCATCTATATTAGAAGGATATAGTGATTCAATTGGATATCTAATGCGGATGAGATCAAAGCTACAAGTGGTTATGTTTTTACCTTAGGTATTGGTACTCTGATTTCATGGAGGTCTTGCAAGCAGACCATATTAACGAGGTCAACCATGGAAGCTGAACTTGTAGCACTTGATCTGCCACTATTGAGGCTAAATGGCTTGAAACTCTTGTTCGACTTGCCATTGGTTGAGAAACCAGTCCAGCCGATCCTAATGTACTGTGATAACCAAACAGTGTTGACTAAGGTTATGAGTACTAAGGATAACATGAAGTCCTCCAAACATGTGAAGCGCAGGCTCAAATCTGTTAGAAAATTCAGAAACTCCGGAGTAATTGCTGTGAATTATATTTGTACTGAGAAAAATTTGGCAGATCCTTTTACAAAAGGATTTGCAAGGAAAACAATTTCCATTGCGTCTATGGACATAGGTATGAGGCCCATTTGAGTTACAACACAATGGTAACACCTACCTTCTTGATCGAAGATCCCCATGAATAAGGTAATAGGAAAAACAAGTTGATGTTGTAACAAGAGAGTACATATTATTAAATTGTACCTGTGTCCTAATAGAGAAAATACTCTCAATTGTATGGAAGGTTGGCTTAAAGCCTTAATGTATTATAGTGTCAAAATGAGAGAAAAAGGTATTGGCCTACAGGATACCTATAATGAATACACCTACTTGAGCATAAGCTGTGAGAGTCGCAGTTCACGAGGATGGGGCATTCTCTAGAAAGCTCATGAGCGAGAACATGGGAGCATGACCATATAGCAGCTCCGTATAGGCGTGGTTCAATAGCATCCTTGTATCAGTTGTGATTGCAAGTGAAATCTGATCACAAAAAGCTATGAATTCAAGGCATAGTCGATTCATCAACTGTGAGAAGATGAATCTTGCTAATCTAGGTGTAAGTTCAACCCGTACAGGACTTATACTAAATGACTGGTATATAAACAACATTTCAGTACCGCAATGTTTGATATTGTTTTATTGTTCACTTTGGAATTGGTGGGGGATTATTGGAATTGGCCCATGCGTATGGCCCATTTCCTTTAATTGCAGAGATTGCATGGTTAGTACCATATTGCTTAGCCAAATGGAAGGAAGGCAATTTATAAGGTGAAGTCCTTGCCACTCCTTGAGTTATGAGAAGCATGACATATGGATGGTATGAGGACTTTTGAGAAACACACACGCGCGCATGTACGCGCGTACGCGCGCACATCTGTGTATTTTCGCGTGAAAATCCGCGTGACTTGTGACTTGCGACGAGCGACCGCGCCGCGTCGTAGTGTGTATCCTAGCACTATGAGTTCATCTTTTATTTTGCTGAATCATGCAATTGTTTAGCTTTCTGTACTGGTCAGGAGGCTGCATAATGTCCATTATTTTTGTTTGAATTAGCAGTTACCAGTGCATTAAGTATGTTTAAATTTAGTCAGTTACAAGTGCTTAATGTTGTTAGTTACTAGTGAGTAATGGAGACAGTTACTGGTTGAGGCTATATAAGACCTGGAGATGTCTAGGCCAAATGACTGAATTTTCCGATTCCACTCTTTCTTCTTCCTCCTGCGAGAGCTATACTGAGGTGCTGAGCAGCTGGACCGCGCCAACCTTCCTACTCGGCGTGCACCGTGAAGGAGGGTGAGCGGTATCTCCGAGCCGTTGTCGCAGAGTTCACCTAAACGGGGAGGCAATAAGGTTTCTGGGCAATGCATTTGCGCGACCGCTCTTGCGCTGCTTCCTCGACTTCGAGTTCTCCCACGACCTCTTCTTTGGATCATTTTGTTCTTCATCAAACCCAACTGTAAGTCTTTTGTAACACCCCGGCATCTAGTATGCCCGAATGCTACCAAACATAGACTAAACAACATCTAAATACTATAAACAAAGATAAATTATAGCAAAGGAGTAAATGCTAAAAAACCAAAATTTCGGCACCATCTCCTTTGTTTTAACATGAATTGAAGGAACACAATAGCATAGCAATATAAGGCAATATGAGAGACATCTAAAATAGAAATAATTAAAGGTATGACGACCTTAAAAGTCTAATTCTAAACATTTAATGTCTCCATGAGCCAAACGAACAATAAGACTCTCATATCATAAAGCTAAACAAAAACAATAGACATCACACTTAATTTATTATCAAGACCCAATTGGTATTGTGGGAACAATTGAGTGGCCTTCGTGTAGAAGTGTGACTAATTCCCTTCCCCGCATGCCGATCTCATGGTACCTAAAACAACAAGAAAGCACAAGCGTGAGTTCAACACTCAGCAAGCATATTGCAATGGTTCACAAAAACAATTACATGGTTACAACAACTCATATCATGTCTTTCATCTCATTCATGATCACATATCAATATCATCACCATTATGTATGCAATGCGATGCGATGCTCATGTCTCCTTGAAAACTCATACCGGTATGGTTGAGTACACACCCGTCGGTGTGCACCCTCTCCCCCCTTCCATCCCGAAGATGGAGGGTGCCTACTCCTCGCTTTCGTTCACCGCGGTGAATGGAATCACGATGTAGGATATACTCATTGGCTTTCCGGAATAGTCATAACTTTCTCACCGACCTTCCCCGGACTAGTTATTACTTTCTGACCGCCCGGGCCATGTAACATGCCATGTATGCAAATATGCCAACATCATAAATAACTTGTACACTATCCCATGGCATCATAACATAATAAACATATTCATCATATCATTGGCAATCATTAAGGCATGGCATGTGAGCATATCATGTATTCAAATTCAATCTCAATCTATCTAGCAACTACAACCCGCTACCCATTCCAATACACTTGCCTCAACCACGGGAGACGGATTGGCGAGAAGTAGAAGGCACTCCCGGGGTCACAGCACCTGCACATAGGTACCACACACTCACAATCAAGTCCACAAAACAGTAAGCAAACCCTCTTCTACCCCGACATCGCAAACTACTCGCTAAACCCAAAAATAGAGGTTCTGTAGCGTCGGGACAGCAGCCTTCCAAAAGGCATAACTCGGGTTCTAAGACTCCGAATCAATTAAACGAGTACATCCTCGCGTAGCTTAGGAAATTTCCTAACTTTTTCTAAGTATAAGGAAAGACTGATTCGGACTCTAAAGTGGTTTAATCTACACAAAACCGTGATCTGTTCCAATCACGTCACAGATTTTAATACATTCAGTAAAACGATCATAACTTTCAAACGGCTGGGCGGAATTGGACGTTCTTTATACCCACGGAAAGATATTGAAATTACCTACAACTTATTCAACAGCCGTACAACCAAATTCCGACTCTAAATTGACGAAAACCCAAACCCTAGGTCGACTGCTCGTGCTGCCCGAAACAGAGAACGTGGCAAACTCAAGATTTCATCTAATCTACTCAATTCCAGCACCACCAATTGATCTAAAAACATGATAATGACCCTAAGAACAGTACCTAGACCAACCCCAAGGAGTCCCATGGCCATACCTTCGCCCGACGCACGAAAACCCAATAGATCTCCTCCCGGTTCGCGCGATCTCGTTCCTCGCTCCAATCCCGCCGGATCTCCTCGTGCGAGGCGCTCAGCGGATTGATCTTCGAGGTGTTGAGGTGGGGATCTCCCCTAGGGGCAGCAAGGGAGGTGGAGAGGTGGTGGAGGGGTGGTGGAGCAATCTTGAACAATGGGGAGGTGGAGGCGCCACACGGAGGCGGGGGGGAGGTGTGGGGGCGGCTAGGGCTTGTGGGGGCGCAAGGGCAGGGGTGGGGCGCAGCAAGGGGCAGGGAGGCCCCAGCCAGGACTCCTACTCCCAATTGGACTCAAACTCCATCCCACCAAAGCCCACGACCCTTCTCTTAGGCCCAAAACTCCCGGAAAGGCCCAAACTCCGGAAAGCTTGGCCCGAAAGCGCTATTAACCTCCATACCTTATGGTTTCAACCTCTAATTCCATATTTCATAATGTGTTTGACCTCAACATTCACATTATATAAGGTTCTGACACTCAGTGGTGTCACATTCTCCCCTTAAACAAGATTAGACCTCGAATCAGAAGAGCATCAAAATCAACAACAAAGTCCCCAAGGGACGGAAGACTTCTTTGCAGCACCAAAACATTCTCACAGGGACTAAAACCGAAACAAATGACAAGCGAGTTCTCAAAACCAACACTAGCGAGAAAATGTTGGTTTAGCTCAACAGAGTGCAACCTCTCACGGTTCCATCTTCACTTCAATTCCCAAACAGAAACTGCGTTTCAACCACAAAGGGCTCCATCAACCCAAAACGCCTGAAACCTCACGACAAACACTTCATTAAACTCAACATGGCACAATCAAAGCGAGTCACAATTCCTTTAACGACATCTCTACATTCTCGAAAATTTCTATCGAGGGGAATAACTCATTGAGGCACACTTGTCCTTCCGATACACGATCATGCTAACATTTCATTCCATCCTCTCCCAGGCAAGACTCAAACCCAAAACAACTAGTTAAGACAATTGCTCACGGCAGGACAATTATCACCGAACTACCGTCAACTTCACTTCCACCCATCGCTACTCTTAATAAAGGTTAAACCCATACGTCATCAACCTCCATCACAACCCACCCTTATACCACTAAGGTTCGACACCTAGCCCCAAGCTAGGATCGTAAAACCTTACCAAACCACAATTGGTTCCTTTCTTAAGAGGGTCCCGCCCTCACACAAAAACACTTAGTTAACAAGCCCAAGTGTACACATATTTCGCATATTCAACCATAAACCAAGATCATTTATATCCTCACTCCCATCTATAGAGCAAGAGAAGTACAATTCTTTTGAACCCAAGTGGACCACACACAACAACTCAAACCCAAAGCATTAACAACCAATTTGGAATGAATTCGGCAACATCCAAGCCAAATCACAAAGGAAGCATAAATCCCCTACACCACCACCAAAATACCAGAAATTCTTCATTCTTTTTTTTTCATACTAGAAAGAAATGGACATCTCGATTCATGACATGCATGCACACCTTTCAAGAGCACTCCGGATTAGTCATATATCCATATATGACTTTCTCACCGACCTGGCTCATCAACTCCTTTATGATTAATTTTGCATAAACAATGTCTCATTTTCCTTTTTCACCATTCATTCATCATGTAACAATGGTACCGAATAGTCATTCACCAAATGACTTCTTCCTCGGTATCAAATAATGGAAACACAATTAACATCGAAGGTTGCGGAAATTCATATGGACTATGACAGCAGCATAGTTGACAGTAAAACACCACGTCGCATCACATCCCACATCAATTGAAAACTGAACTTGCAAAACATTGCGTTTCATCCAAATCCAACATTTTGGAAGAGAGCATAAAAATTTCAAGTCAAGCATCTGCTCCCACAACCGTCACAAATTTTCTCAAGGAGAGGGAAACTTATTTCAAAAAGGGAACACCTCACTAACAAAATCACTTTATAAAACATTCATAAATTCCACCTTTTTGAAGCACTCGCAAACATCACACACATTATGCAAATAAATCCATCTCCAGTCAAAAAGAGTTACAAATTAAATCTCAAGAATCTTCAACACAATCCAGTAAAACTTCCTGCTTCCTTTAAAATTTACTCCAAAGATGATTCAGTGCGAACGCGAAGGAGCGCGATCCACTCAAAGACTTTTGGGTGTAAAACCATACACATAGCACAAATTAAACAAAATAGCCAAAACCAAAGATTGGCAACAATAGCTACGGGTTTTAGGAAAACTCAGAAACACAACACAAGGAATACCTTGACCGAAGGCATTCAACCAAAATGACAAACAACCACACCAGTTCAAAAGGTTTTAAACACCCATTTCGGCATGAATCCCACCATAACTTGTATTCCACTACACTTACCATTTAAGCATTCAATAATCTCTATTTACTCATCAAGAGAGTCCGATCGGAATTAACAAAATTTTACATAACAATTTTCTTTCTCTGGTTACCATTCCCAACACTTTTAATTAAGGTTTAAGATGCTTATCACAAAGACACCCAACCATGACGACATTGACATGATCCCCACGGATCACCAAATCATATAACCACGTCTTCTATATTTCAAACATAGTACTTCAACAGCTACTTGAGCATGGTCAACCTATCAATTTATACTATCCATACGTCAAAATCTTGACAATTGAAACTTGTTCAATAAATAAAATGACTTCAACAATTAAGTAATATCTCTACAAGATAAAATTCGTAAATAGGATTCTAAGGTATGCATTCATTAAAAATTAAAATCTTGCATCATGATTATTATCCATTGTTCATCCCATCACAACATGTACTCGACATAATACCACAGTTGTTACATTTTTCTTCTATTGGATCAATGGTTTCCAACCATTAACAACACTACCAAGGCATCAATATCAATTCTTTGCATAATCATCAATCAACAACATTACTTTTAGCTACCTTACACATAGGTTGCAACCAAATTGTCACTACACAACATACTCCAACTATTAAATTAGATTTAATAAGTTAGATCAGCACAATGTTCTTAACAACATCATTAACAAAAAAGTCTTATGTCTTCTCAATTGATATCAATACTAGCATTGTAGACACACAACTGTATACTTCCAAATATACTAGTAGTTTGCAACAACGTAAATAGCAACTCTAATCAACTTCCAAATTAAAGTCACTAGTGTAACACCCCGGCATTTAATATGCCCGAATGCTACCAAACATAAGCTAAACAACATCTAAGTACCACAATTAAACATAAATTCCAGCAAAGGTTCATATGCTAAAAACCGATATTTAAAGCATCTCCTTTGTTTTCCATGAATTAACACAATCTCAATATCATGGCAAGATATATATCATAGCACCACGACATCTAAAACAACAACATAAATGGACATAACATCAAGTTACGCCAATAATACCACGCTTAACCACTTCATAAACTATAACGAAGCAAATAAGGATTCACAAGCATGCTAGATTAAACCATACATTAAGTTTAGGGCACAACTCTTAATATCATGTCTCCAAGTGGTTAATTATGGACTATGATGGTGGAGCTACGTGTAGAAGTGTAGCTAGATCCCTTTTTCCCGCATGCCGATCTCAAAGTACCTAAAAACAACATAAAACACAAGCATGAGTTCGAAAACTCAGCAAGCATATTGTAATGGACAACAAGATCATTTACAAGACAATAATACCTCACATCACATATAACATCTCATACTTGAGCACATAACAACATCATCATCATTAAAAAAAATGTATTGCAATGCAATGTTATGCTCATATCTCCATGGAAACTCATACCGGTATGGTTGAGTACACACCCGTCGGTGTGCACCCTCTCCCCCCTTCCATCCCGAAGATGGAGGGTGCCTACTCCTCGCTTCTACAACCCACGGTAGATGGAATCACGATGTAGGACCTACTCTAATGGCTCTCCGGATTAGTCATAACTTTCTCACCGACCTTCCCGGATTAGTTAATGACTTTCTCACCGCCCGGGCCATGTAACATGTCATGCATGCAACTATGCCAATTATCATATTTCACATGTACATAAACATATGGCAACTCATCATGACAAATATAAACACATGGCATCGAACCATGATAATCATACTCAATATTTCATTGGAAAACAGCAAGCATGGCAAGTGAGCATAGCAAGTGTTCAATCTTTCACCCAATATCAACAAACAACCTACAATCCGCTATACATTACAACACACTTGCCTCAACCGCGGGCGGCAGTTTGAGGGCGTAGAGGGCACTCGGTGTCACACCACCTGCACATAGGCATCACACATTCACAATAATGCCCACAAAATAGTACACAAATCCCCATCTAACCCGACATTGCCCACTACTTGTAAACCTAAAAACATAGGTTCTGTCCCGGCGGGACAGCAGCCTTGCAAAGGCCATAACTTGAGTTCTGGGACTCAAAATCGATTAAACGAGTACACCATCGCGAAGCTTAGGAAATTTCCTACCTTTTTCTAGTTATACGGAAAGACTGATTCGGAATCTAAAATTGTTTAATCTACAGATTACTACGATCTGTTCCAATCGCGTCACAGATTTTAACACGCTCGGTAAAACGGCCATAACTTTCAAACAGCTGATCGGATTTTAACGTGCTTTATGTCCACGGAAATATAATTAAATTATCTACAACTTCTTTTAAGTCCGTACGGACAGATTCGGACTCTAAATCGACTAAAACTCGAACCCTAGCCCGACTGCTCAATCTGCCCGAAAACAGAAACGTGGTAACGTCTAGATCTAACCCAAAGAACTCCAACCCAGCACCACCAATTGATCTAAAAACTTCATAAACACCCTAAGAACAGTACCAAGATCAAACCCAAGGATCCCCATGATCATACCTTAGCCCAACGAACGAATCTCCAATAGATCTCCTCGCGGATCGCTCCTCGCTCCACGCTCCTCGCTCCTCGCTCCTCGCTCCAACGGATGGATCCACAAGGTGCAGAGGTGTGGTGTGACACCTCGGAGTGTCGTATCCTTAATTTTTGAGCATGATAAGGTTAAATACAGTATGAGATGTGGAAATAAGGTTAAGATCATAAGGATCGGGGGTTAATAACGTTTCCGGGCGTTTCGGGCGTTTTGAGGATTTTGGGCCTTCCGAGGAGTTTTGGGCCTTGGTAGGCTTTGGTGGGATGGATTAGGACTCAGCGGACTAGGATTGGGTTGAGGCTGTTAAAGGAGCTCCCCCAGCCCCTTGCGCCCATGCTGCTGTTGCGCCCCACACCTCCCCTCTTGCGCCCCTCTCCTCCCTCCCCCTCCCCTAAGCCCCTAGCCCCAAGGCATGCGCACCCCCCCTCCTTTCCTCCACCTCCACCACCTCCCCTCCACCCCTTGCTGCCCTAGGGTGGCCTCCCCACCCCTGCACCTTGTGGAGTCATCCCGTGGAGCGAGGAAGCGAGGCGAGGCGAGGCGAGTAGCGTGGAGCAAGGGCGGTCGCGAGGAGATTGATTGGAGTTTTAACGCCGGGCAAGAGTATGATCTTAGGGATCGCTTAGGGGATGATCTAGGTACTGTTATTATTAGGGTGTTTATCAAGTTTTTAGATCAATTGGAGGCGCTGGTTTGAAGTAATTTGGGTGAGATCTAAACTTGTCCACGTTTCTGTTTTCGGGCAGATTGAGCAGTCGAACTAGGGTTCGAGTTTCCGTCGATTTAGAATCCGAATCAGACCGTACGGACTTCTAGGAAGTTGTAGATAATTTAATTATCTTTCCGTGGACGTAAAGCACGTTAATTTCCGATCAGCCGTTTGAAAGTTATGGCTGTTTTACCGACGCCTAAAAATCTGTGACGTAACTGGAACAGATTGTGGTAATCTGTAGATTAAACAATTTTAGAGTCCGAATCAGTCTTTCCCTATAACTAGAAAAAGTTGGGAAATTTCCTAAGCCGACGACGGTGTACTCGTTTATTCGATTTGGAGTCCCAGAACTCAAGTTATGCCTTTTGCAGGCTGCTGTCCTTGAGGACAGAACCTCTGTTTTTAGGTTTTGCGAGTAGTTGGCAATGTCGGGTTAGATGGGGCGTGTGTACTGTTTTGAGGTTATGATTGTGAGTGTGTGATGCTATGTGCAGGAATGGTGTGACCCGGGAAGTTCCCTCTTCTTCCGCCAATCCGTTGCGTGGTTGAGGCAAGTGTGTTGTGATGGATAGCAAGTTATAGGTTGCATGTTGAAATTAGATGGAATTGCCTACATGATATATGTCCACTTGCCATGTTTTAATGATTGATATGATCTGATGAGCATGTTTAACATATTATGATGCCATGTGTTAATATGTGAATTGAATATGATAATTGGCATGGTTGCATGCATGTCATGAGATAGGCGAGGCGGTGAGAAAGTCTTAACTAGTCAGGCAAGGTCGGTGAGAAAGTTATGACTAATCCGGAGCAGCCATTGAGTAAGTCCTATGTTGATTCCATCCGCGTGGTGTTTGGAAGCGGTAGGCACCCTTCATCTTCGGGATGGAAGGGAGGAAAAGGGTGCACAGGCGAAGTGTGTACTTCCCATACGGTATGAGGTTCGGAGGTCGAGGAGCAATGCATTACATCGCATACAAATTGATGATGATATTGTTAAGTATTCATGAATGAGATGTTATACATGATGAAAGATGTTATTGACTTGTTGTTATGCTTGTTGTCCATTGCGGTATGCTTGCTGAGTTTTCGAACTCACCCTTGTGTTTTTCTTGTTGTTTTAGGTACCATGAGAGCGGCATGCGAGGAAAGGAATAGTCACACACTCTCACACGTTGCTTCACCTTAATGTTTCCCCAAGTCAATTCATTTAGTTGGATAATAAATTGCGTGTGATGGTCTTTAAAATTAAGTCTTAGCTTAGTTAATGAGTTCTATTGTTTGTTTGACACTTGGAACTTTAAGAGCTTGATGTTAGTCTTTTATTGTCGTTAGACTTTATTTATTGCTGTTTTAGATGTTTCTCTTATTGCCATATAATGCTATATTGTTCTTTGTTCCTTAAATTCATGATAAAACAAAGGAGAGTGCTTTGCTGAAATTTAGGTTTTTAGTCTATGCACCTTTGCTGGAATTTGATGTTAAATGTGGTATTTAGATGTTGTTTAGCTTATGTTTGGTAACATTCGAGGCATAGTAAATGCCGAGTGTTCTGATTAGTATCAGAAGCCATTTGTAGGTCCTTGGAATGTGAATTTTTAGTGTCATGCTATAGGGTACAACTAAAATGTGATGTGGAATAACTTAGAAACATGGCTTGGTCCTAACTAAAATTTTGTTATAGGATAGCAACATTAAAACTTGCAAAAAGTGGTATAACTAATCTAAAATTTGACACACTTGGTTGCCTGATAGGATGGGGTTTTGGTTCATCATTGTATCGCTTGATTATGTGATAAGGAATATGCTTATAATGATGTTTGATCTATGATCTTGATTGTGTGCTTTCGTGTTTGGGTGGTTGTCTGTCCTAAGCAGCCATGCCCGAGGTAGAAGCCGTGGGCCCCGTGGCCGTGGAGGCGAGGCGGAGCTCCGAGAGGATTCTTGAATGCATGCGTATAAATGATTGGATTGTTCTGTTGTGGTGATAAAAAGTGGGGTTGTGGTCTTGAAGGTTTGATACCTCTTTTGGTTCATAATGCGGTGAGGTTTGTGGTGTGGCAGGTTAAGCGCCATCACCGAAGCTGACCTTACAGTAGGAGAAGAATGCTTATCCTTCTACGTCCAGATCAGGTAGTTGGTAGAGTCAAATAGAAGAGTTGATGGTGGTTCCCTTCGGATGTTCTCTGCCGTTAATGATCGGTTTCGTTGTTTCTTGGCTTTAGTTGAGCTGAACCAAAGAAAAGTGTTTTGCATTGGATTTTTGCGGATCGTTCGAGTGCGGTGGTGAGCACCGTGCTTGAGTGTGGTTGGACCGGGAGTTGCAACCCTTTGTATACTTTCCGGCCATATGGGGCGAGAGTCTGTAGGATGAATCTGTAGCATCATCAAGTGGGAGGCGGTGCCTTCTCCTCCCGCTCGTAGCGTCTTCTAGAGGATGATGCACGATGGTACGCCCCTGTTTCTCAAGCCACCCTTTGCGTGGCGCCACGGCTCTTGGTGCCATGACCGTCTGCTCCTCCTCGGTTGCCTCCTCCGCCCCAGCCTTGTTGGGGCATCGCACTGGAGTCGGGGCTCTTTGTAAGCGCCACGAGAGTGTCGCCCTGCCGACCGCTTGAGTCGATCGGGCATCAGTGGTTTAGTGCTACGCTCGTGGATTCAGTTGATGCCTTTGTTCTATTTGATTAAGGAGCATCCTATTCCTTTGTGTCGTCGGATTTTGCTAAAGGAGCTAAGTTGGGAGTTCAGCGGAGTTTACGAATCCGTGTTAATCAGATTCCCACGGGAGTTTGATTGCTAGTTCTTTGGTTTGCCCTGGTTGCACCATTGCCATTGATGATGAGGTTTTCTTTGCCAATCTCATGGTGATCGATTGGCTCCTTTTGATGTCATTTTGGGCATGGTTGTTGCATCGATGCCGTGCTAGATCATTGTTTACGGAAGGCGATTTCCTTGAAGGCCGTCCGTGAAAGTTGACCTTTCGGTGGTATACCCTCGGTTCGTCTTTGCTTTGACTAGTTTGTTTTAAATTGTATCGTTTGAAATTTGTTGGGTTTTCCTCATGACTTTGTGCGAGAAACCATCTTCCTCGATTCCCATTGAGAAATTTCTGTAGTGAAGGGAGTTCGTTGATGTGTTCCACGACGAGTTGCTGGTCTACCTCACGTGAAGAATGTGGAGTTTCGTATTGATCTTGCAGGGCACTCGACCTATTTCTATCTCTCCATGCAGCTTAGCTCGACCTTTTCAAGGCGAGTTGAAGAAGCGATTGGAGGATACGATTGGCACAAAAGCTTCATTAGCGTGGCGTATCGCCATGGGGAGCACCGTCCTCTTAGGCGTCCGAAGAAGGATGGAAGTTGGCGTATGTGCGTGATTATCGTGCTCTTAATCAAGTGACGAGTCAAGAACAAGTATCCTTTGCCTGCATCGAGGATCTGTTTGACCAAGAAGGAGCAAAGGTGTTCTCAAGATTGATCTTCGGTGAGGGTATAATCGAGATCCGTGTGAGTGAGCAAAACATTGAGAAGGCTGCTTTCTCCACTAGGTATGGGCATTATGAATTTAAAGTTATGTCTTTTTGGACTAACTAATGCTCTCTTTATCTTTATGGAGGCGATGAGCGTATGCTACACAAGTACCTTGATGAGTTTGTGGTAGTGTTCGCCGATGACATTGATTACTCTAAATCGGAAGAGGAGCATGGCGACACTTGAGGCTTGTCTTTGAGTACGAGGAGAATCAATTCTTTGCTAAATTTGAAAAAGCGCGAGTTATGGATTTCAGAAGTGGGTTTTCTTGGCCACATCATCAATCGAGAGGGCATATCGGTAGATCTAGCAAAGTCTCGGCGATTTTGGATTGGAAGAGGCCTTCCAATGTCAAAGAAGGTCAAAGTTTCCTTGGGTTGGTGGATACTATCGGCGTTTTGTCTGAGATTTCTCTATCATTGCCAAGCCACTTTCGGCTGACTCGAGAAAGGGGATGAAATTCGATTAATTTGCGAGTGTGAGTACGGCTTACGCACTTTGAAGGAGAAGTTAGTATTTGCTCTGTTCTTACCCTTCAGGCGGAAGCAGCTTCCTTGTTTGATTACGATGCTTCTCGGTTGGGACTTGGGTGTGTGCTCATGCAGAGGGCAAGGTGATTGCTTATGCTTGAGGCAGTTGAAAAAGCATGAACAAAATTATCACGCATGATCTTGAGCTAGCGCCGTGGTGTTTGCATTGAAGATATGGAGGCATTACATGCGGTGAGTCTTGTGATATTTTCTTTGATCACAAGAGCCTCAAGTACATCTTTACTCAGAAAGATTTGAACTTGAAGCGGAGGTGGCTAGAATTGATAAAGGATTATGACCTCACTATCGGTATCATCAGGAGAAGGCAAATGTGGTGGCCGTGCTCTTGGTCATGAACAATGCCCCCTGTTGTTGATTGTCTTGTTGCTGATTTTTGGCGTTTGAGTCTCCTCTTGCTGCGAGGACGTGCGGTTTGAAACTCAAATGATTCTTGAGTCGGCCAATTCTGGCGTGTCATCGCGAGAGAGGCCAGCGACATGATCGTTTACTCCGGCAAGTGAAACGCCTTGAGGAATGGCAAGTCTGGAGACTTTACCGTTGATGATCACGGGAGTTTTGAGGTTTGAGGGCGTCTGCGTGCCAATCTCAAGTGAAGAAGACGATGCGAGAGAAGCTCATCGCACCATTACGGTCCATCTGGAAGACCAAGATGTCAGGACTTGAAGAAGAATTTACGGTGGAAAAGGATGAGTGGATATTGCCAAGTATGTGGCGTCTTGTAGGATTTGCGAGAAGATCAAGGCGAGCATAAGCGTCCAGCTGCTGTTCGACCTTTGGAGATTCTGTGTGGCCATGGGATGACATCTCCATGGATTTAGTGGTTGGTCTACCTCGTTCTCCACGAGGAAGGATCTTTGTTTGGGTTGTGGTGGACCGTCTCGGCAAGTCGAGCGCATTTCATTCCCATCCATACGACCAATTCAGCGGCGAGTTGGCTCCCATCTATGTCACGGGAGATTGTGAGATTGCATGGTGTACCCAAGACCATTATCTCGATCGGGATCAGAGTTCGTCTCCAAGTTAGGAGAGTTTGCGAGTGCTTTGGAGTGCGGCTTTGCCTTGATGCAGCTTTTCACCCTCAGAGGCAGGATGGGCGATGCGTACCATCCAAACTTTGGAGGACATGCTCGGGGCACTGTGATGGCTTGGAAGGAGTGGCTGGGGAAGACCTTTTGCCCCTTGCGAGTTTGCTGTACAATACTGGCTACCATTCCGGCATCAGGGCTGCTCCTTATGAGTCTTCTTGTATGGTCGGAAGTGCGGAATCGCCACTTTGTTGGGATCTTTGTGGCGAGAGAGCTATTCTTGGACAGGTTAGGTTCAGCGGTATTGATGCGTGTCGGAGGTTAAGCAAAACCTTCGCGGCCTGAAGCGGAGCCAGAAGAGCTATCTTGATGTGGCGCGGGAACTTGGAGTTTGAGGTGGGTGATAAGCGTACTCTTGCAGTATCTCCCACCAAGGGTAATGTGCGTTTTGGCACCAAAGGCTTCAGTCAAGGTATGTTGGGCCTTTTCCTATCTGCTTGCCAGGTTGGCGAGGTTGGCCTATCGCCTAGAGCTACGGAATCCATGCAAGGTGTGCATGATGTGTTCCATGTCTCGATGTTGAAGAAATACTTGCACGATCAGGAGTTGGTGGTTCCATTGGAACCATTAGTGTAAGCGAGGACCTCACCTTGAGTCCGTCTGTGAAGTGCAGGGACTTGAGCGGTGATGAAGAGCAGGGGCCTTAAGTTTGTCAGTCTGTGGTCACATCAGGCCGAGAAAGCGACTTGGGAGCTGGAATCTGCATGCGAGAGGTATCGAGCTGTTCGCCTCAGGTATGTGATGTGAAAATTCGACCTTTTGGTTTCTTTGGGTTTCATGTTGGTGCGTTTAGATTGAGTCGAATCTGTTGAAGGAAGAATGTGACACCTCGGAGTGTCGTATCCTTAATTTTTGAGCATGATAAGGTTAAATACATTATGAGATGTGGAAATAAGGTTAAGATCGCATAGGATCGGGGTTAATAACGTTTCGGGCGTTTCGGGACGTTTTGAGTTTTGGGCCTTCAGAGTTTTGGGCCTTGGTGGGCTTTGGTGGAGATGGATTAGGACTCCGTAACGGACTAGGATTGGGTTGAGGCTGTTAAAGGGGCTCCCCAGCCCCTTGCGCCCATGCTGCTGTTGTTCTTGCGCCCACCTCCCCTCTTGCGCCCCTCTCCTCCCTCCCCCTCCCCTAAGCCCGAGCCCCCCCAAACCGTGCGCACCCCCCTCCCTTTCCTCCACCTCCACACCACCTCCCCTCCACCCCTTGCTGTCCTAGGGTGGCCTCCCCACCCTGCACCTTGTGGAGTCATCCCGTGGAGGCGAGGAGCGAGGCCGAGGAAGCGAGGGCGAGCTAACGTGGAGCAAGGAAGCGGTCGCGAGGAGATTGATTGGAGTTTTACGCCTTCGGGCAAAGGTATGATCTTAGGGATCCTTAGGGATGATCTAGGTACTGTTATTAGGGTGTTTATCAAGTTTTTAGATCAATTGGAGGCGCTGGTTTGAAGTAATTTGGGTTAGATCTAAACTTGTCCACGTTTCTGTTTTCCGGGCAGATTGAGCAGTCGAACTAGGGTTCGAGTTTCCGTCGATTTAGAATCCGAATCAGACCGTACGGACTTCTAGGAAGTTGTAGATAATTTAATTATCTTTCCGTGGACGTAAAGCACGTTAATTTCCGATCAGCCGTTTGAAAGTTATGGCTGTTTTACCGAGCGCCTAAAAATCTGTGACGTAACTGGAACAGATGGTGGTAATCTGTAGATTAAACAATTTTAGAGTCGAATCAGTCTTTCCTATAACTAGAAAAAAAGTTGGGAAATTTCTAAGCTTCGACGACGGTGTACTCGTTTATTCGATTTGGAGTCCCAGAACTCAAGTTATGCCTTTTGCAAGGCTGCTGTCCCGCCGGGACAGAACCTCTGTTTTTAGGTTTTGCGAGTAGTTGGCAATGTCGGGTTAGATGGGGGCGTGTGTACTGTTTTGAGGTTATGATTGTGAGTGTGTGATGCCTATGTGCAGGTGGTGTGACCCCGGGAGTGCCCTCTTCTTCCCGCCAATCCGTCGCGCGTGGTTGAGGCAAGTGTGTTGTGATGGATAGCAAGTTGTAGGTTGCATGTTGAAATTAGATGGAATTGCCTACATGATATATGTCCACTTGCCATGTTTTAATGATTGATATGATATGATGAGCATGTTTAACATATTATGATGCCATGTGTTAATATGTGAATTGAATATGATATTTGGCATGGTTGCATGCATGTCATGAGATAGGGCGAGGGCGGTGAGAAAGTCTTAACTAGTCCGGCAAGGTCGGTGAGAAAGTTATGACTAATCCGGGCATGCATTGAGTAAGTCCTATGTAAGTGATTCCATCCACGTGGTGTTTAGGCGAGTAGGCACCCTTCATCTTCGGGATGGAAGGGAGGAAAGGTGCCTGCACCGGCCAGGTGTATACTTCCCACATCTGGTATGAGGTTCGGTCGGGAGCAATGCATTACATCATACAAATTGATGATGATATTGTTAAGTATTCATGAATGAGATGTTATACATGATGAAAGATGTTATTGACTTGTTGTTATGCTTGTTGTCCATTGCGGTATGCTTGCTTGAGTTTCGAACTCACCCTTGTGTTTTCTTGTTGTTTTAGGTACCATGAGAGCGGCATGCGGGGAAGGGAATAGTCACACTCTACGTTGCTTCACCTTAATGTTTCCCCAAAGTCAATTCATTTAGTTGGATAATAAATTGCGTGTGATGGTCTTTAAAATTAAGTCTTAGCTTGGTTAATAGGAGTTCTATTGTTTGTTTGACACTTGGAACTTTAAGAGCTTGATGTTAGTCTTTTATTATCGTTAAGACTTTATTTATTGCTGTTTTAGATGTTTCTCTTATTGCCATATAATGCTATATTGTTGCTTTGTTCCTTAAATTCATGATAAAACAAAGGAGGTGCTGCTGAAATTTCGGTTTTTAGTCTATGCACCTTTGCTGGAATTTGATGTTAAATGTGGTATTTAGATGTTGTTTAGCTTATGTTTGGTAACATTCAGGCATAGTAAATGCCGGGGTGTTATGTGGAACCACCCTAGGGCAGCAAGGGTGGAGGAGAGGTGGTGGAGAGGTGGGGCAATGGAGGAGAGCAAGGGGGGCGCAAGGCTCAAAGGGAAGGCGGCTGGGGCTGGGCACGTGGGGGGAGGTGAGGGGGGCGCACCAAGGCCTCAAGGGGCGCAAAGGCAGCAGGGTGGACGCCCCAAAGGGGCAGAAACCCCTTTTACCAGCCCCACCCAATTCTAGTCCGTTCACGGAGACCTAATCCATCCACAAAGCCCACCAAGGCCCAAAACTCCCGGGAAGGCCCAAAACCCAGCGGTCCGAAGCGGCCGGAAAAGCTATTAACCTCCATAACCTATAGTTTTAACCTTAATTCCACATTTCATACTGTTATTAACCTTATCATGCACGTTAAATAAGGTTCGACACTCCGATGGTGTCACAACACTTCAAATGGCCCAAAAACGCGAGTAAACCTCAAGCCGAAAGGTTTTATTCTCTAATTTCACCTTCTATAACGTCACAGCAAACCGTAGTGTCACAACTAGTCAACACGATTAAATTTCTCTATTAATCCATTAGATTAGAACATCTTTAAACAACCAACAAAGTTTCTTTAACAATAACAGCAGTCTACATCATCTTAATGTTTTAACTATGCATCAGGGTTTAAAACTTTAAACATAATCAGAGGTCATAAGCAATTTTAAAAGCAAAGCAACCGATTCTAAGCATGTACATTAACACATTTAATCATTTCCCACTATAGGGTACTCTACATCACTAGAGTTCACCTAATCTTAAGCTAAAGGTAACAATTACATTTAATTGATTCAACTACTTAAATTAACTTAACAATACGTCATTCCATAAACCACATTGGTACATACTACATAACATGCTAAACAACAATTCTCACTATTGACAAACGATTTCAGTCAAAAGACTACTTACTTTGTTTGCAGCATTTTTTTTTAAAACTCAACCCAAATTCACATGGAAACTTGACTCTCAAATTTGCAATGAGACAAACCCAAACTTGGTCATGCAAAAGGAATTCTCCAAAACACTTTTCAATCTCAAGGATTCCCATAGAGGAAAATGGTTGAAAGACAATTTTCTCGAAAGAGAACCAAGCGATCAAGTAATCCTTTTCAAATAAAACCTTAACACCAAACCCCAACCTTTCACGAAACAAGAAGGGTTTTCAAAGATGATTTCTCAAACCAGTAAAAATGGCGAAATCAAACACCACCTACTCCTACAAAGCCCACGGGACTTCAGCCACGACAACGGAGTCTGGCATAATGCCATAATAACTCTTTTGACCTCGGAGAAAGACAAACACGAGGAATAGATTGAAAGCTTCTCCCCCATAAAACAATCAACAAACTAAGCATCAAAGCTGGAAAAGTGCCCAAAAGAAAGCGCCAACACTAGACTCTTCTTCTTCGCCTTCAACCAAGGAAGACAAAACCACACATCGCATCACGGAACAATCCGCGAAAAAGTCCAATGCCAAACACTTTTCTTTTGGTTTGATCAACTAAAACCAAGAAAACCAACCAAGATCGACCACGAGCGATAAAGAAGATCCAAAAGAATCCACCACCAAACTCTTCTATTTGCCTCGAGTCAACTACCCGATCTCACGATAGAAAAAGGTAAGCACTCTTTCCCCACAAGGGGTTAATAGTTCTTCGGTGATGGCTTTTAGCAAGCCATACCGTCAAACCACACCCTTACTATGAACAAAAGTGGTGGCCAGAAACCCTTCGGCACCACAACCCCACTTTATCACCACAACAAGCACAATTCAATCTTTTATCTCATAAACATAGCAACATGCATTATCAAATGAAGCATTCAACATCGAAGCTTAAATACAGCGTTTAGCGTAAAGCGATACCCATACCCTTTCCTACTGTGCATCCATGTGTGTCAAATTTTAGATTAGTTATTCCACTTTTGCAAGTTTTAATGTTGCTATCCTATGACAAAATTTTAGTTAAAATCTAAGCCATGTTTCTAAGTTATTCCACATCACATTTTAGTTGTATCCTATAGCATGACACTAAAAATACACATTCCAAGGACCTCTGACCAGCTCTGATACCAACTGTAACACCTCGGCATCTAGTATGTCCGAATGCTACCAAACATAGACTAAACAACATCTAAATACCATAAATAAAGATAAATTACAGCAAAGGAGTAAATGCTAAAAAACCAAAATTTCGGCAGCATCTCTTTTGTTTTAACATGAATTGAAGGAACATAATAGCATAGTAATATAAGGCAATATGAGAGACATCTAAAATAGCAATAATTAAAGGTATGACGACCTTAAAAGTCTAATTCTAAACATTTAATGTCTCCATGAGCCAAACGAACAATAAGACTCTCATATCGCAAAGCTAAACCAAAAACAATAGACATCACACTTAATTTATTATCAAGACCCAATTGGTATTTGTGGGAACAATTGAGTGGCCTTCGATGTAGAAGTGTGACTAATTCCCTTCCCCGCATGCCGATCTCATGGTACCTAAAACAACAAGAAAGCACAAGCGTGAGTTCAACACTCAGCAAGCATATTGCAATGGTTCACAAAAACAATTACATGGCTACAACAACTTATATCATGTCTTTCATCTCTTTCATGATCACATATCAATATCATCACCATTATGTATGCAATGCGATGCGATGTGATGCTCATGTCTCCTTGGAAACTCATACCGGTATGGTTGAGTACACACCCGTCGGTGTGCACCCTCTCCCCCCTTCCATCCCGAAGATGGAGGGTGCCTACTCCTCGCTTCCGTTCACCGCGGTGAATGGAATCACGATGTAGGACTTACTCATTGGCTCTCCGGAATAGTCATAACTTTCTCACCGACCTTCCCCGGACTAGTTATGACTATCTCACCGTCCGGGCCATGTAACATGCCATGTATGCAAATATGCCAACATCATAAATAACTTATACACTATCCCATGACATCATAACATAATAAACATATTCATCATATCATTCGCAATCATTAAGGCATGGCATGTGAGCATATCATGTATTCAAATTCAATCTCAATCTATCTACTTAACTACAACCCGCTACCCATTCCAATACACTTGCCTCAACCACGAGCGACGGATTGGCGAGAAGTAGAAAGGCACTCAGGGTCACACCACCTGCACATAGGTACCACACACTCACAATCAAATCCACAAAATCAAATATACTACCTAGAGCTTGCGTATCTGACGTCAGCTTAAACATGTTCAATAAAAGAATCTGTCTTTAACACAAAAGAATCATGACTGTTTTCATCACTCTTCTGCACTAAATCACATATACTATCTACAACCTGCAAAAGAAATTAGAAAACAACACTGCGACATTAAGTACAAAAAGCCAAATGTGAAATTACAGCAGTTGAAAAACAATAAAAATGGCATGAAACAAATGTAACAAAAGAAAATTCAAAGAAAATATTATCTCCTTAGGAAGATTACCACCAACTAACAATTGAAGCTTCCCTCTAAAATCTGATGATACATGTTTTGATCCATAAAAGTTATTAGATGATGGTGCTTTAGCACAGCAGAGCATTTCTGATAAGTATTTTCATACTACAACCACATATTGAATTAATGCAAGTGATGCAGTGGAGTGGCGCGCAAAATGCCTCTCCGATAATCAAATGTTTGCTGGTGATAAGCTCATTGTGAGGCGGCGAAAGGGACGTGGGCAAGCTGGAATTCACGTTGACTTGAATTGATCATGTCTACAGCGCGAAGGATACGAATGCACCGGACTGGTCTTGTCTCATGTGACGGATGCTTCGTGGAATCATGGGCTGATTGCTGCGCTTCCTGCCGCTTTGACGCAAGCAATAATTTGACTGGTTCCTCTCTGTATCTCAGCTGGGCAATGGTTGGTGCTTTTTTATGAAATTGGGGTGGTTGGGCCTCGTTTTGTTTTACTCTCGAGATATCATAATGAACTAAATCCAGTAATTAAAATAAATCTAAACAAGCCAATAATTATATATATATGGGGTGGTTGGGCCTCGTTTTGTTTTACTCTCGAGATATCATAATGAACTAAATCCAGTAATTAAAATAAATCTAAACAAGCCAATAATTATATATATATATATATATATATATATATATATATAAATATATAGGCAACATATCCAGTTATAAGATATTCCAATGAGATCCACACGAAAAAATTGTAAGGTAGTATATAGTTTTTAGTCTATTTTGTAAATACCTTAATATATATAACTGATGATATTGAAAGTGCCATTCACTTTAGAGGTCTAGAAAATTTCACAATAATTCTTGAATCAGAATAAAGATATTTTTCAGAAATTCTCTCAATAATCAAGTGGAAAATAGAAGATCTACGTGACTTATTTCAGTGGGGCTATATTACGATGATGCTTTGATTAATAATATATAAATATTATATCTATTACAATTCTATAACATATGTAACTATATTTTCAATAAACAATAGTGTTAAACAATAAATAAAATATGTTGCAATATCTTACTGAATAATACAGAGATCCTCTCTCTTGGCGTGAAATATTATAGGGTCTTATATGTATACCGTATTAGTTCAATGATCGGTGACTAAATATAAATTTACAACATGGTTATCACATCCATAAATTTTTAATGCTGATCTATAAAATTTTTTCTACCGTCAACTTGGTGAGCGCGAGGAATTGGAAGTGTATAGGCATCATCAGGATGTTTTGTCCCAAAAAACATCCAAATTTTTGAACTGTGCGATCAAAACACACATCCATATCCGATCAAAACATAGCAATCCACCTCGAATTCAGGGCCATGCACCAATCTCAAAAGCAAATCCGATGACCGGGGAATTTGAAGGATGGTTGCTAACAAAACATCCGGGTAAAAGCTATCAAAAACCCGCAGGGATTAATCTACAAGAGCAGCTTCCCGTGATACAACACGTGGGTTCTATCCTGTAAGTCCAAGCGAGTTCACATTGGTGGATTCTCTGCCTTACCTAATGTTCTTAAAACCATCCACCCCGTCGTCGCTAAAAAGAAAAAAAAAACAAAACGAAACTTGCACGCCACTCTGCTTCAAGCCTGAAACACCTGTATATATTAATCTTAAGCCCCCCTGAACTAACAACAAAGAAAAACTAGACTATGGAGAGCGTGAGCAGCTTCTCCTCCCGCCATGAAAACGCCGGCGCCCACGTCCTCCTGCTGCCACTGCCGGCGCAGGGCCACACGAACCCGATGGTCCAGTTCGGCCACCGCCTCGCGTATTACGGTCTCCGCCCGACACTCGTTACAACCCGCTACGTGCTCTCTACTGGCCCGCCCCCCGGCGACCCCTTCCGCGTGGCAGCAATCTCCGACGGCTTCGACGCCGGCGGCATGGCCTCGTGCCCCGACCCAGTGGAGTACTGCCGCCGGCTGGAGGCAGTGGGATCCGAGACGCTGGCGCAGGTCATCGACGCCGAGGCCCGGGCGGGGAGACCCGCCCGCGTGCTGGTGTATGATCCGCACGTATCGTGGGCGCGGCGGGTGGCGCGGGCGGCGGGCTTGGCGGCCGCTGCGTTCATGTCGCAGTCGTGCGCGGTGGACTTGATCTACGGCGAGGTGTGGGCGGGGCGCGTGCCGCTGCCGATGACGGACGGGAGAGAGCTGCTGCGCCGAGGGGCGCTCAGCGTGGAGCTGGCGCCAGAAGACGTGCCGCCGTTCGTGGCGGCGCCGGAGTTGTACCCCAAGTACCTCGACGTCTCGACCCGGCAATTCGATGGCCTTGAGGACGTCGAAGACGTGTTTGTCAACTCTTTCCACGATCTCGAGCCACAGGAGGCAGAATACATGGAGTCGACATGGCGTGCGAAGACGATTGGCCCGACGTTGCCGTCCTTCTACCTCGGCGACAACCGCCTGCCATCGAACAAGACCTACGGCACCAACTTCTTCAGCAGCACTGCGCCGTGCATGGAGTGGTTGGATAAGGAGCCCCCTTGCTCAGTTGTCCTTGCATCCTATGGAACCGTCTACAACCTGGACGCCGCCGAGCTAGACGAGCTAGGAAATGGACTGTGCAATTCCGGTAAGCCCTTCCTCTGGGTCGTCAGGTCTAGCGAGGCAGAAAAGCTATCTCAAGAACTCCGTGACAAATGCAATGCGAATGGCTTAATTGTGCCTTGGTGTCCCCAGCTTGAGGTCTTGGCGCATAAAGCCACAGGTACGAAGTGAGAAAATTTTAAATATAGAGTTAATAATGTCGTGAGACTGTGAGATTAAGAAAGAGCTCCTTCAACATGCAGGTTGTTTCTTGACGCATTGCGGATGGAACTCAACAACGGAAGCAATTGTTACCGGTGTGCCAATGGTAGCAATGCCGCGGTCGGCGGACCAGCCAACCACAGCAAAATACGTGGAGAGCGCATGGGGGATCGGTGTGCGGATGCGGCCCGATGAGAAAGGCTTGCTGACGATGGAGGAGGTGGAGAGGTGCATCAAGGAAGTGATGGATGGGGAGAGGAAGGATGTGTACAGCAGGAATGCTGCTAAGTGGATGCACAGGGCCAAGGAGGCAATGCAGGAAGGAGGGTGCTCGGACAAGAACATTGCTGAATTCGCTGCCAAGTACTTATTGAGTTGAATTAAAGTTCGGTTGTGCAAGCTTAATTTGCTGGTGACCATAACTGGTGATGATCATGTGGTGATCACCAGTTCACCACTGCTTCGTCTACCTTGCAAATGTTAAGAGGAATAATTTTGCCTTCGACGATGATCACATATTGTGGTATTGTAGCGTCGTTGAGAACAATGCTAAAGTTTTCTTGTTGTGCAGATTGTAAGAAAATCCAGCTTATGTTCATTTTAGTTTAATAAAATTAT
The DNA here is from genome assembly GCA_036346355.1 of Rhipidocladum racemiflorum. Taxonomy (NCBI): domain Eukaryota; kingdom Viridiplantae; phylum Streptophyta; class Magnoliopsida; order Poales; family Poaceae; genus Rhipidocladum; species Rhipidocladum racemiflorum. Next base: position 226,506 of record JAYEVF010000060.1, read on the forward strand.
TCGATAATTGCAAGTGCTGTTGACACCCAGAGTTCAACTGTACTTTTGAGATGTACTGTTGTGCTCAACTAGGAAAAATTGATAAAATGCCACTCTCCAGAAGTGGCTTCGCTAAAAATGCCACTTCATTTATCGTTGGCGAGGCGGGACCATCTGTGTGTATGACGGTGGGCGAGTGGCACTTTAGCGATGCCACTTCTTGAGAGTGGTATATGCGCTAATGGCCCGCTCAACTATGACAAAGTGTTGGGAACCACTGTCTTATGGCTGGCCTCATGGGCTCGAAACTCACGGTCTTGGCCGCCTACTACGGCGATCGTCCCCTTCGTCCGCCTACTACACAAAATTTCCACCATCTGTGACCATCATACGACCTTCCCTTTCCGCACATATATAGTGCACCGCATTGGCATCCCCTTCGTTCCGTGGCCCCGTTCCCCATTCCTTGCCAAAAAAAAATTGAGAAACTTTCATCTCAGGAAAATTGAATTCAAGAAATTTTCAACATGAGAAATTTGAATTAACAAAATTTCAACTTCAAAAATTTCATCTTGAGAAACATTCATCTTGGGAAAATCCAATTCGAGAAAATTTCATCTTGTGAAACTTCAATTCCAGAAGTTTCAACTAGGGAAAAAATTCAAATCGAAGAATATCAACCCAAAAAAATTCTAACCAAGAAATCTCAACTCGACAAATTCAACTAATAGAATTTCAACTTTGGAAATTTAACTCAAATCCGAGGGATCCTCAACTTGATTGGGGGAATTTCAACTTGGTTTCAAGAAATTTCACTCGATCCAAATTGTGAAAACCCAAATTAGGGTTAGGGTTTGGGGGCACATTACCCTCCTTAGCTGCATCCAGATTGTGAAAAATTCAATGTTCATCGGATGATTTGGGTTAGTTGCATACCGAATCAATCTTTCTATTTGCCTAGAGATAACTGGGAAATTTTGTGTAGATTGATAAAATGTATTCGTTTGCTTGATTTGCCTTCTAGAATCAAAAGTTATGCCTTGTTGAAGTGGGCTACCCAAACTGCGATTGTTTTGAATTTCAGAAGTTTGGGTGGGCTATTCTTTTGAAAACTGGTAGTGCTTGAAGAACTAGATTGAATGGGTTTGATGTATGGATATATGGTTGTCTTACGATCGTTTAGAGCATAAAAACTTCAAATTTGGTTTAGCCAATTAAGATATACGCTAATTTGAATATGGACTGTCCGGAATTGAAATTTGTGTAAATGACCTTTGTCTTTTTGAAATCTGGGCTTGATTGAAGGAGAACCAACATGAATGAGTTTGTGATAATGAAAGATGATCCTCTTGTGGTTAATTAGAGTCCAAATTTGCTCAGTTTAGTTAAGTGAAGTAAAAGATATAATTTGTTGAAGTTGCTATCCTAAAACTAGAGTTGCTGAAAAATTCAGATTTGCAATATAGTGTTTGGAGCTCGATTTGAGGGCATTTTAGTGTTGATTAGTGTATGAAATGGAGTCAGATTGCGCAAGAAAGTTATTGGGCCTAGTTGAGGACGTTTAAAGTGGGTTTTGCGTTGAGCGAAAGAATTATTATTAATTGCCGTTTGAATCTTGAGTTGCATTGTTTGAGATGAATGCTTATATGTTTATTGCAGGACTTGTGACCTCGGGAGTGGCTGACGCTTCTCGCCACTCAGTCCCGAGTGGGTAAAGGCAAGTGCATTCGTAGTATGATGCTAGGATTTCAATTCTGGTTAAACATTATGATTATGTTGAAATGAATTTCATGATTGGTGTTGCATTATATGAGTGAATAAGAAATGATGAAAGAGTATGCATGTTAAGTTATGAATGTGAAAATTGATTGATATGTTTGTATGCAATTATGTCCATGTGAAAAGATAGGAATGAATGTAGATGCAAGTTAATTTGTGTTAATTACATTTGTGCATTCATAATGGAAGAGGTGACCCATTCTGATGCGGGCCTCTGTGTTCACACGTAGTGAACACGAAAATCATACCTCGCAGTCCCATTCATCGAGGTGAATGGGAGTGAGGCGATTAAGTAGGCACCTTCACGGGATGGAAGGGGCGTGAGGAGTGCCTGCGATGGTTGTGCACTTTCGGCGATGCAGTGCGATGCATCGAAAGGGCATTCATGTCTCATTGCATCCTAACAATGATTTTTGAGTTAAGCGGAAATGTATAGAGTTGGGAGCAGTGAGGACTCATCCAAAAAGATTTAAAAGGTACGTGTAAGAATTTAGTGATGAAGTTAAAAGAGGTAAATGTTGTTGATATTATTGTTATATGAATTTGTGCATTTGGATAACAGTTATGCTCTTATTGTTGATTTATTTGTGTCAATTGGTTTTGTGATGCACTTTGCTGAGTCTTGGACTCACGCTTGTTTGTTTAATGTTTTAGGTACTCTGAGGACAACTCGTCGGGTGGGAATTAGCGTCCGCGTCACTCACTTTCATGACATACTCAAATAGTAGATTGGAGGAATGTTACGCTTTGATAATTAGTTGAATTCATTGTGTGATCGCGTTGTTGTTATTAATGTGTTATTTGTCATCTCTTTGCCTGTTGAGTGGATGTCCACTTAGTAGGGGAGATCTTGCAAAAATTTTATGGAAAAATTTAGATAGATTTTGGTAGCACCAGGCATGTGAGGTGCGGGTGTTCTGAGAACCACGCCTCCACCGATCAGCTTCCACCCATTATGCCCCACCACCGCGCGCCTCCTCCCCACTGCGCCTCCACCCCCACCGCGCCTCCAACCCCACCGTGCCCTCCCCCACCGCGCACACCTCCACTGCGCTCCCCATTGCGCCTGCATCCCCATTGCACCTCCACACCCCACCGTGCCCTCATCACCCCAACTACACCTCTTCCCCCATCGCATCCCCCACCGCGCCCCCACCGTCACGCACTCTCACCCACTGTGCCTCCACGCCCACTGCGTCCTCAACGTTGACCCCACCCTCGTCGACCCCATCCTCGCCCTCGTCGACCCCGCCATATGCAGTTGTCTTCTAAGTTGCTTCCTCATTGATAAGTGAAAGGTACTAATTTTATAAGCAAAGTATGCACAAGTACTAATTTGAAAAGCCGAATTGTTTTTCCTTAGTAAGGTGGAATGAGAAAATGATTTCGCAAACAAGTGCTAATAGTGGAAAGTAATGTGTGATAGTTTATTTATCATTATGGACAAAGTGAGCTTATGTGATATGTACAAATAGATTGAGGCATTATGTTCTATAGGAAAATATCAAGATTATTATATGCTTTGTGGGTGGTTCCATGATCCAAGTATCCAACCATGTGATTCCCTCAAAATCATGAATAATAGGAAATTCTAAAAATTTAGAGATCTTGCAGTGATCTGTCTCTGTGCAGAGAGAAAAGAAACAAAGAAAGCAGAAATTAGTCTAGAAAGAATTACTAAAAAAAAAAAGTTGAATCTAATGCAACATTATATTTTGCTTCTATTTTGTTTTTATGATTTCCATCTGAAAGACTGAAGCTCTACCTTACATGGTTATTGATCTTGATTAATATCACCATGCTGGTAGCAACTCAAATCATTTGATGTACTACGCATTCAGTATACTAGTCTAGCCTGTATTAACTTGTATTACACTGGTGCAGGCTGTAACAAGAGTGCACTAAATGCTGCAATAATAAGTTCCCAGGGACCATTGGAGGTGCTCTTTGACCCCATACTGTTCTTTTGATGTATTTTGTTACCTTCTCTCTATGATCCTATATCGTATATAAACTTATTTTCTTGCACTACGTACCATTAATAAGCAACTATTGGATTCTACTCGTGATTATTCCAAGTAAAAACAAAGTCTACACTTTTAACTCGCTCGTGAAGAGACCGATGGCCTACGGGATCAAGCCTGTTTTGCAGAAGTAAGTACATTCCTTTAACCTAACACTTTATGTATTTAACTATGTTCATTTTTTTGTTTCAATGGCATCTCTCCAATGTATGTAGGGCTTTTGATGCATCCCTCCCGGGTGCGCATAGCCGTTAGCAGCGACCAGTAGTATGGCGCACATGCCTCGCCAGGTGAGTAGGCGCTCAAAGCGGCACAAGGCGTGGGCCTTGGCCCATGAGAAATACACACCTTGGCTACCATAGCCAGGCCATAAGAGTCCCATGTGGCCCCCAAAAGACTAGTCTGATGGTAGTGATGAGGACATCACTACCATGGATACGGCCATGCCTACAAATCCAATTGAAACCAACAATGTAATACAATGGCCAATTACTCGAGCTCGCGCACATCAATTCAATTGCCAGGTGAATGCGTTCCTTGGGTTGCATACAAATAATATAATGAATGGAATGCTATTTAATACTTATGATGATTTTATTGTCCTTAGGAACCAAGGAGAAGAACTCCCAAACGTCAAGCATGAAGCCAATTCTTCCGGTGCACAAGTTCAATTCAGATTCGGCCTTCGGGATAACACCAACTTAAAACGACCATAACTTTTGATCAACAAGAGTGTTTGGGGTCTATGAGTACTGGTTTGAAAGGTTTTGTCGTCCTATTTCCAACGGATCTGGTCTCATGTCCAAATTCCTTTCGAGTCAGTGGGAATCTGCAAAACAAGTTCGGTCATCTTTCCAAATCCGAGTCAAACTAGGAATAGGAGTCCTACTCGGCCATGGATGTGTTTTGGACGCCCCTAGCACGGTTTTGGCCTCCTATTTCTCCTATATATAGCTAGGGAGTCCCCCAAAATAACTTAGGTTTTGGTTATTTGATAGTTTAGCCTTGTGCTACTATTTTGAGTCTTTTAGAGCGTGCTCATGCCACGCCTAACAAACTTCTTGTATCGGAACCCCAACTTTTTCTATACTTCATCTATATTTGCAATTTTAGATTGCTTTGCCTTGTTCTTGCTTGTTCTTGATTGCTTGCAGAATTGATCTTCGTGATCAGGTTGATCGTGCCCACGGCAAGGTGAATAACCCTTTGGAGTTGTTTTAGCGATGGCTAAGGCGCATCGTCGTTGTACGTTTGTAACACCCCAATTTTTGCTTTTCATGAAATTAAAATTTATTACGCACATTTGAGAAATTTTGGAATTTTACGGAGATTTATTTGGATTTAATTTGAATTTATTCCATATTGAAATAATTAAAGAAATTAAATTTTCAAATAAAGTTTTTTGGAAATATTTTATTTAGTCCCAAATGCCTAAAATATTTTCGAAATTTTTCGGAATTTTACGAAGTATTTTGCTATTTTTCTTGAATTAAATGAATTCTGGGAATTATTTTAAATATTAAATCGCTGGAAAATCAGTCGGGTCAATCTTGTTCATCCGGCGGACCCGAACGAGTGAACTCAGTGGGCCGAGCCACGTGTTCGGGCAGAACCCTAATCGTGCGGGACCGTTGGATCAAGATCAGCGGTCGAGATTGTGCCGCCGATCCAAGCGGATCGATCCCGGATCGATCGCGTCAGCGCCATCGTGACCGTGATCGTGCCATGAGGGCGGCCCAAGCGTCATCGTCTCCAGCCGGATTCCCGCGGACTCCGTTCGTCGTTGCCGGCCGTCTCGGACCGCGGACTCGAGGCTATTTAATGCATGGAGCGCCCCGAGGTTACGCCTTTCCATCTTGAGCTGGGTTGCCTAGTCACGCGCCTCTGAGAGAAACCCTAGAGCAGCCGCAATTTCTCGCCGAAAGCCAATAGCGCCCGCCGCGAAGTTCTTCGACCTTCGCGCCAAAACCAGCCCGGCCGTGCTCCGCCGCCCCGTGGCGGTCGGAACCCCAGCGGCCAGAGGCGAACACAGGCTCATACTTCATCTCATTTGGGGCTGCGTCGGAGCGCCGTTCGGGGCGTCGTCTTCCCAGCGGTCGGCCGCGACAAGCCGCCGCGCCATCGCCGTCCCGAGCTCCGTGGACCGTCCGATCAAGATCCGGCGTCGGTTGCGCCACGTCATCCACGGTGAGAACCGCGTGCGATTCCCGAATCCAATCCTAGCCGTTGGATCTAGATCCAAAAGCAGTCCCGATCGACCACGTTCACCCCAAGCGTGCGTCATCAGATCCGATCGGGACCGTTGATTTTCAAATCAGCGGCCGGATCTACCAGCGTGTCGGGAAGTTGGGCCGTCGCGTCCGCGGACATAAAGCGTGATTCAGCGACCTGGCCGGGCGCGTGTCGACGAACCTGACCACACCGCACCATGGCGTCATGGCCCGGCGTCATGGCGGGCCCTGCGTCGGCCACCCGGCCGTGTAGTGGCGTCGGCGATAGCGTCACCGATGGAGTGCCACATCGTCGGCCGGCCGTGGCCGTGGACCGAGTCCCGCGGTGGACCAAGCAAACCATGGACCACGTCCATGAACCGGTAACGTCGTGAGACCAATCGGTAGGCGCCACGTGTCACGGTGACGCAATAATTGATTTCCGAAAAAGAAAATGATTTAATAATTCGGTTAAATAATTGATTTGAATTTCAAAACTTCAAGCGCTTATAACTTTTGCGTTTCTACTCCGATTTGAGTGATTCAAATTTTAAATTTGTATAAAATTTAGATCTATTCAAATATGAATTTTATTTAATTTTTGGATAAAGTTTTTCTCTGTAATATTATTTAATTGATTATTTAAGCTTTAATAAATCATAACTTTTGCATTTAACTCCGATTTGAGCGATTCAGTTCTAAAATCGAGGAAAATTGTGTTCTCTCTGTTTATGGATTTTATTTGGATGTTTGGACACTTTTTGTCCCTTTGTTTTATTCGTTTGTTGCTATTTGCACTTGCAGCGTGAGTAGGCGTTGAAGTCTTGGGAAGGATTGAAGGAGAAGTGTTGACTCGAGGATTCAACTCAAGACCAAGAACAAGTACTCTTTGAAGGCAAGTTATGCTTTGACCATGTTGATCCCATTTTGAAATCTATTTTGGTTCAAATTATTGCATGCTAGTTCAATTAGAAAATACTTTATTTAAATATGGGAGATTAGATAAATACCAATTTATTTGTATGACACCTTGATTAATTAAATATGTGCCATGACCCCTTGTCACCCTAGTTGTGGTTTACTAGTTGGACATAATCAAATTGCCAACATGGGTTTTAGGCCGTTGTAGTATATTGCTTAGAGCACACTTTCGTGCTCATGACATGATTTTGGACAATCAAATGTTAATATTGACTTAATGATATATTGAACCTGTTTGGAAAGGTATCATGTGATGTTGATAACGTGGTGCATGGTAATCAACTGGGGTTTGATAAATAGTTTCGGCCGAGGGGCATGTGGCAAGAATGATCGAGTTGGCGAGTGTGGCCTTTGAGGATGTTGATTTGGTTCTTCGGGTAGTCTTGCCCTGGTCACTCTAAGGACTTAACCTTGCGAGCCTTTGAGTCATACTTGCAACCACATGGCTGGAATGGGGCGGCCCTAGTTGACTAAGTCGCTAAGGACTCACTTGTGGAGCCTCGGGTGTCAATTACACCGTTTGTGTGATTGTGCGGGGAGGCGTGTCGTGGCTGTGGCGGAGATACCCATCTAGCAGTGTGTTGGTCCCATACTTAGCCTTGGTTGAGAAGGGATGGTGTAGAAACCTGGAACAGGAGAGGACCACTGTGTTGTTTGAGGCTTAGAAAGGCTTTATTCTGAGGAACTTCGCCTTTGTGGTGTTTGGTATCTTGTGGGTAAAGTGCATAACCTCTGCGAGTGTAGAATCTATTCGAATAGCCAGGAGTCAGCGGTATTGGACATCGCTCGGGGATTACGATCCAAAGGGTTAGACTTTGCGAAAATAACTTGGATTTGAAAGGTTGGTTTGGATTAAATAATGATGTTGATGGACATGTGGATTAAGATAGGAAAAGATGTTAACTAAACTCCTTGAGCAGTTATTTATGATATACTTGTTTCTCCTTTGAATCTACTTATGATACTTGTCAAATGTTCTTTGCCAAATATACCTTGAGCTATTCCTTTGTACCAAGCCATGCATATAGTATATTAGCTTGCATTACGTGCATGACTTACTTTGAGTACCAAGTACTCACCCTTGCCACAATACAACACCGAGTTGAAGAGGAGACTACACGACTTTGGAGGAGGAGCTCCACGAGGAATCTACTTAGGGAAGCGAGCCCGATCAGTTGCACAGGGTATCTTGGATGGCGACACGATGTTTTCTTATTTTCAGCTGCTATTATTTCTCTCTTAATAAGTTCAGCCACTGCGCTCGTGCATTGTAACTTGACCTTAAGGTCGGGTAACTTGATTTGATTATTTAATTAAATTACTTTATTAGTATCGAGTGGTATGATTGTGATATTTACCGATGTTAAGGCTGTGTGCACTAAGCGCGTTCTGGACTAGTGCTTGAATACACGAAGAGGTCGGATTTGCAAATTCGGAGTCCCAGAAGCGGAGAGGTGGTATCGAGCCAGGGTTGACCGTAAGGCTCAACCCCTAGCTAGAAGATAATTAGTAGAGAGGTTAAAACCTATTTTTAAAAAAGCTAAAGGATTAAATACAGATAAGAAATGATATCTCGACTTACCCCCTTCTCTCTCTTTTTCTTGTCTTCTTGCTGAATTTTTCCTTACCTTGTCCACGCAATTAAAAATTTGAGGTTCTAACTACGTGAGCATCTTGTGGCCGAGATGGAGGGAGGAAGTTCAACTCGTCGTCTGGAGGTTGAGTCCTGGCTTGGCTGGTGAACTGGCGTATGCTCTGAGACTCTCGAGATTTTGAGAAGCCACGCCAATACCAAGTGGAAGTATGATGGAGACAAAGCGAGTTGATCAAGGCTTGTGGCGTGAAGATTGTGGTACACCCTGCTTTAGGAAGAAAGGGCCCCCGAGGCAATGCGCTGAGCCTGATACAACTTTGCCAGAAGGTCTACAATCTGCGGATGGGTATCCCAAGAAGTGTATCACTGGCGAGCAATGCGACACATTACCACCGCCATCTCGCCCGGAAAGGTGGAAACGCTGGTGTTCCCGTTATGTGCATAGCAACCAGCGGCAATAACCTTCTTGACCCGAAAGGCGATTCGAGGATGAGAATGCCATGGTCACCACGATTAGGCACGACTTGTTGTCGCCAGGAGGATGTACTCGATGATACGGCCAGAAGGAGCTGACCCGCAAGGAAGTCCTAGCGAAGAAGAGCCAGATGGTCGGGAAGCTCAAGAGTATGTGTCACACATACGCAAGAGATTGGAGAGTTGAGAAACGGCATTGTATGCACGAGGCGAGCCAATGCTTTCGAGAAGTGCCTGACGAGTTGAGACCGGGGCTTGGAGCTTGAGGCAGGACCTTTAGCTAACCTTTGCTTCTTGACTACCACATATGACACGATTCTTTGGAACGCATGGCAATCGTTTCAGCGCCTATGCAGCGATACTCCGGGTACCAGGCCAGTGGAAGGTTTCTCGATGAGTGAACATAGGTTCTATAGTGAGACTCCTTAGCCGAGTCGAATCGTCATAGAATAAAGAGTCACCCTTTAGGCGTTGAGACTCAGGTGTTGAGTTCGATTTGGATTTTCATTTGTACTTCTTTGAGTGTGCATTATGTGTTGCAAGGCCCACTAGACATTATAAGCTTAGCCATACCAAGTTACTATTGATTAAAATAATAAAGTCGGGACCTTGGAAGGTTACACCTTTACGCCCGCATCAAGTTCCATATCACTTGTCTATTCTTGTTTCCCTCTCATCTCTAAAGCCTAGAGCAAATCGGCCAGGATATAGGTGAACACCTTGAAACCTTGGAGGCAATGGAAGTGGTTCCTAACCTTATGAGAAAAATTCCAATAATGGAACACCAGCCTGCACTTGAGTGGACATGCAGAATTTTTGGAGGCATTCCCATTGCTTTGCTCCAGGACTCCAGTTGATGCATGCTATGATGCTGAACGATCTGGCAACAAATCCCTTTGCTCAGGCCGCACTTGCTAATCCAAGTTAATCGGGGACAGCGCTTAGAATACAAGGCCCCATTCGAGGAAGTTCAGCGGGGACTCCCGCCCTTGCCCCACTTTTGCAGGAATGCCAGCCCATTGGAGGTAGATGATTGGTTAAGATCAATTGAGAGGAAGCTACACATAGCTCAATGCATAGGAAATGAAGAAGGTACTCTCGCTTCTCCCCATCGGATTGGAAGGACGACCGCCGAATGGTGGGAGAAGCTTATCATGCCATGCGAAGAACCACTCGAGATATCACTTGGGAAGAGTTCCTGACGGTGCATTCCGTCGGTATCCAAGATGCACGAAGGAATCATGGATCTTAAGAAAAGAGGAGTTCGAGATAAGCGAGGCAAAGGTAATCGGTGTGATGGCCAGGAATACTGAACAAGTTCCACACGGCTTGCCGCGCTACGCTTTTTGAGATGTAGCGACAGATAAAAAGCAGAACGCAGTCTCAGCTTCTTGAAGGGACTTAACTCAGGACTACGAGGTGGGATTGATCACCCACACCTTTTCAGATTTCCAGGAATTGGTGAATAAGTGGCAGCTTATTCTTCTTGAGGACTAAGCGCAAAGGAAACCGGATGTAACGAAGGCGCGAAGATGCAACGAGCGAGGATCACGCCCGAGAGAGCTCAGCTTAGCGTTTGAGGAATTCGCGCCAAATCAATTTTCCCGAATTTCAACCAGCGAGAGTGCAACCAGGACACCGTCACGGCGCAAAGGCTTAGAACCGTGAATCGAGAACTACTGAGACCATTGACGGCAGCCAGAAATACCGCTCGAGTGATCGGCAAAGGAAGCAGTGAGGCGGCTTTGCTACAAGCTACAACGAGCCAGGAGACACTTATGCAGCGATTGCCCAAAGAAAGACGTGCGAGTGACCCGATCCGCTGTCAATCCAGGATCCACACCAGCCTAGGGCGCCTTGACACGAGAGTCACACCCAGGCGCTGGTGGGGCAGAAGTCCAATCATGTCACAGCAGGATGCTGCAGATACTGAATGATACCTGGACACTTCGTCTTTCCAGGTAAGTTGCTTGTTAACTCGATTACCTGCGGCCAGTTTGTTTGATTACCGGAGCTTAGCATTCGTTTGTTTATAAAGGCTTTGCTTTGCTAAAAATGATTTGAGGGATTGCAGGAGGCTTAAATGCTGCGCTTGTAGCGTTTCAAAGCCCCTGAGTTCAGAACTCGAGGCGAAAGTAGGATGTTCGGGGTGAGAATACTAATAGATGGAATAAGAGTTCCTAAGCGAACCTTATTATTTATTTTGGAGACCGGACCTTAGATGTTATTTTGGGAATGGATTGGCTATCAACTTCAAGGCCATATTGGATTGTGGGCGAAGGATTATCTTAGTTGAGAGCCCGTGTGGAAAGAGAGTGGAATTTCAAGCCCTTTGCCGTTGTAAGGGATGGGACGATTGATGGTTAACGGTACCAAGGCAATCAAATTATAGAGAGGATGTCTCAGTGGTGAATGAGTACCCGAGATGTTTTTCGGAAGAATCTACGGTATGTACACTTGACGAGGAACGCAGAGTTTGTGATAGAGCTTGTACCTGCACAGTACAGACACCGATAACAAAGACCCTGCTCGGATGTCCACCAGAGAGTTAGTAGGAGATAGAAGAAGCTTGACTAGAGGAGTTGTGGAGAAAGGATTTCTCGAAGACCAAGTTAAGTCGCCGTCGAGAACACCAGTTTTGTTAAATCAAGAAGAAGGAGCGGGAGATTTAAAGGAGATTACGTGCATTGACTACCGTACACTCAATTAAGTCACCGTGAAAGCCAATAAGTCCGCTACCGAGGATTGATGATTTGTTAAATCAGTGAGAGGAGCCAGGAGATTTCACTCCAAAATTGGCCTAAGATAAAGGATACCATCAGTTGAAGAATCGATGGAAAATGTGCAAAAGCATATTTTAGTCAAGATATGAGACATTACGAGTTTCTGATTATGTCCTTTAAATCATCAAAATGCGCCCGTCCCTCATATGAAGAATATTATGAATAAAGTGTTCATGGAATATTTATGACAAGATTTGTGAGTCGTGTTCATAGATGACTATGTAATCTACTCCAAGACGAGAGGATGAACATCTTGCCGAACACTTGAGGCGAGTGTTGGAAAAATGAGAGAAGCAAACAACTCTTCGCCGAGTTTAGCAAGTGTGATTTTTGGAAGGACAAGGTGGAGTTTCTTGGACATGTAAGCTGAAACCCATGAAGAAGTACGCCGTTGATCCAAGCAAGGCCGAAAGTGGCGTATTTACGGTGGGAGCTGTCAAAGGCAAATGACCCAGTTAGAAGTTTCCTTGGAATGGCGAGGATACTATCAGCCCGGTTCATTGGAAGCTTTTAGACAATTCTGCGAGACCTCTTACGCGAAATTGCTTTGAAAAAGAGAGAAGAGTTTACATAGAATGTTTGGAGTCGAGAAAGGATTGACCAAGAATCCCAGCAAGATTGACATAAGCACCAGTGTTAGATTAGCAGGGGACGTCCAATCAAAGCTTTGATATCTATTGTGATGCATCACTTAGGACTGGATATGTGTTGATACGAGAACGGAAAGGTTATTGCTTATGCATTAAAGCTGGATTAGAGGCCGCATGAGGAGAATTACCCGACACATTGTGACCTAGAGTTAGTGCCCGCTGGTGCATGCCTTAGAATGTACATAGTCACCCCTATCGATCGGGAGCAGATCATGAAGTGTACCACGGATCATAGAGCCCAACAAAGTACATATTCACCCGATCGGATGCGAATATGAGGGACAAAGGGAGATGGTTGGAGTTGATCAAGGACTACAATGTTGGAATCCATTATCATCCCGGAAAGGCCAGCGTAGTTCTGCAGTGCCTTAGTCGGGAAAAACCATACCATGTGAATATGTTGATAGACATGATTAGGGAAAGGTTGAATATAGCCTAATCACGACGAGAAGAGTTACTGGCCAGCCAGCGGAAATCGCGGGACTTGAGTTTTGAACGAGGAAGGGACTATATGCACCTCAGAGTTACGCCTCTAAGAAGAGTTAAGAGGTTCCATGCGAAAGGAAACTTGCACCCAGTTATGTTAGACCATTTAGGATTTTACGGGCGCAAAGCGAAATTCTTTACTGATTAGAGTTGCCGTGGTGCGTTGGCAGTGCATGGCGTGTTCCATGTGTCCGGGTCAAGAAGTGTCTTGAGTACCAGATGAGCAAACAGCGCCTTAAGAGTCAGTTGAGTACTGCAGAGAAGATCCGACTTACAAGGAGCATCCGGTGAAGATTAGTGGACACCATGGATTGAGGGCCAAGGAACAAGTCAACCCGTTTACTAGTAGAGTTAGGTTGGAGCCTGCCAATGCAGAGAGCTGAAGCAACATAAGAGCAGAAGAGGATTTGAGGAAAGAGTTTCGAACCCTATTATTAACTAATGCAATACGAATCACAAAGGGCGAGATTCTATTAAGAAGGGAGGTTTATAACACCCCAATTTACGCTTTTCATGAAGTTAAATTTTATTACCGCACATTTGAAGAATTTTAGGTACGTTAACGGAATTTGTTGGATTTAATTTGAATTTATTCCATATTGAAATAATTAAAGAAATTAAATTTTCAAATAAAGTTTTTGGAAATATTTTATTTGAGTCCCCAAAATGCCCTAAATATTTTCCAGAATTTTTCAGGAATTTTGAGTATTTTGCTATTTTTCTTGGAATTAAATGAATTCATAGAATTATTTTAAATATTAAATCG